>CAIGQQ010006052.1:12620726-12637348 GCA_903798035.1 Danio albolineatus | reverse complement strand
ACGGGGAGAACATGCAAACTCCACACAGAAATGCCAACTGACCCAGCTGAGGCTCGAACCAGCGACCTTCTTGCTGTGAGGCGAACGTGCCACTCACTATGCCACCGTGACGCCCTCAACATCATCATTCTGATTATTATTATTATTGTTATTATTAAAAGTTAATTCTTCAGAATTATTTTAAAATACTACACTATCCATAACCCTGAGGAATTATCTTGAAAAATGGGAGTGCAGTAAAAACCTGTAACAACATTGTTGACTGGATCACAAAATTCTGGATACTTCCATGGACCCACATTTCGGAACTTTTAGCGCAGTCTGTTTTAAAAGCATTGTGTGCAACCAAATTCACTATGTTAAAAATAACCTGTTAACAGCTTGTCATCATTTACATATTGTGTAGCCTCTATATGACCAGGGACAAAACCTGTTGGACACTGTATAACGCTTCACGATGTCCTAACCTAATTTTCAGCAACACTAAAACAGTCTCCAGTAAGAACATAACTGTTAATGACAACAATCGTAATGACTGTACTGATGTCCAGCAAAATGAGTTACATCCACACTAACAGTAGTAATAAGAAAAAAAGAGAGCAAGCATCATTAAAACATTGACAACAATGATCATTCTGATGAAGACGCTGCATGCACCTTTAGCACCACCTAGTGATAAAGAGTTAAAGTAATCTGCCGCAGGAAAATCTGACTACAGAAAAACTCATCTTTACACACCAATAAAAAGTGTGCAACCAATATCACTTAAATTGATTCCGTATTACTTTTTTAATCGTTACCGTGACAATAAAATAAAATCTTGCGAATGGCCTTAATTCTGGTTTAAAAAGTGCTAATAAACAACGAGCAATAAGAAATGCCATGAGTGAAATAAAAATGTTCGTTATGATATCTCTTGTAGGGAAAGTGAGTGCAGGTCAGAGTGCAGTTGAGGACAGAAGCTCAGTTTGTGGTGAACTGAAGTTCTGAAGTGTGTGTGTGTGTGTGTGTAGGAGGTGAGCTCAACACCTCGCACACATCTCCAGTGCTACTTTCTTTGGATATGATGCCTCCTGGTGGCCAAACAACAGCATTACCCAAAACAAAGAATGGAAGGCTGGCAGCTACTTGCACAACATTCAATCATTATACAGTCTTACCTGCTGTGACTTTATGAGAGATAAAACGATAATCAATACCATATACTGTAGGCATACTGATGAAATCCAAAATACCATGGACTTTAGGTTCAATTAAGTTTCAGTAATTATGTGAACCCACAAAATGGCAAAGAATATTTTCTGACGTTCAGGCTTGGTGAACTCTAGCCTACAAATTCAGTCATACCATGAAGCAATCTGGCCAAAAGAGGACTTAACTGAGAAAAAAAAATCACATTAAAAAAACATATTCAGCTTTATATGCTTTCTATATTAAAATAAACAGATTAAAATATGCAAATCTGACACTTTTAGTTTTGAATGTAATACAAATGAGTTGTATAAGTTGTGTACAGACTATTTGTTGGCATTATTGAAAAAATAATAAAATGGTATAAATATTTACAATAGTTATTATTCATATTTTTTGTCATGCCTCATCCAATTCAAATGATTCATAATTAAATCATAATTATTCTATTCTATTAAGAGGCTTTTGGGGGGAAAATGTCATTTCAGTTATTTTAAGTATTTTTAAAAATGTGTTATTTAAAAAAATGTTTTAAAATGTTCTTTTGACCATTTTAGTATGATAAATAATGACAACTATAAAAAAATGACAAGTAAAAAAGGGGAAAACATAAGTTATTGGTGTTAAAAATGAAAATTGCACATTGTATATGAAATTGAAAACTATATCATATCTCTGCAATGGTAAGATTCTGTTTGAGCATTAAAAAGATCTTTAAACGTTACAATGCACGTGTTACTCCACCGGGAGTCGCGTCAATATCAGTAAGCAGCAAGCACAATTTCTGCACTCCCTCAAACACCTGTTTCTTCTGTGAATGAAAACATTTTAATCCCTAATTTAAATGATTCCCACCTAAAGGTATAAAGCCTGGTTGAATTTGTAAGATATTATGTCAGCACATCCAAAAAATTAGGTTTCGCTGAACTAATATACTAATATACATGTCATTTCTTGCCCAACTTTTTAAGTTCACACACACACACACACACACACACACACACACACACACATAATGAACATTATGTGTTAGGGCTGGGACAACAGATGGTAATGTATTACTTTTTCCCCAACACTATACATCAAGTAATATTACCAGCCATTTATCAAATATTAGCACGCTGCATTTTACACACAATATTACCTGTTTTTTTCCCTTTCTTTCTATTTTACAGATAAAATTGTATAGTCCCAAACAAAGCCTCGGAATAATATTTGTGTGCCTCTTTCATTCAGGACTGAAACTGAATCAAATGAGACAATGATCCAATTATAAAGACTGCATTCAAAAGGCAGTATTTATGTTCTACATATAGCATAGGAATAACAGTAGGGCTGTCCAAAGTGACTTGCAATATGACAATATGTATCACATGGACAATATAAAAAGTCTATCGTTTCATATTTTGCTCTATTGTTTATATTGTGGTCCCACAAAATACACTGTTTACTGTATCACATTTTCATAATTTATATAAGCATAATATTACACACCATTACAGGAATGCAGACAGAAAGATGATTAATAGCGTCGTAAGAAAGTTGGAATCTTGAAAGTAGTTTTTATATTTTGCATTTTATTTAGCTGTTTTATGTTGGGCCTGTATTTATTCGTTTTAGAGAAGTGTTTTTATTCATTCGTTCATTCTTTCATTAATTTTCCATCAGCTTAGTCTCTTATTTTGCAGGGGTCACCACTATTATACATGCCAACTATTCTAGCATATTTTTTATGCAGCGGATGCCCTTCCAACTGCAACCCAATACTGGGAAACACCCACACACTCTCACATACACACACACTTTCATTCACTATGGGCAGTTTAGTTCATCCAAGTCACAAAGTGCATGTCTTGGGAAACCGGAGCATTCAAAGGAAGTTCATGCCAACATGGGGAGAACATGCAAACTCCACACAGAAATGCCAGCTGGCCCAGCCGGGGCTCGAACCAACAACCTTTATATTTTGTTAATATTTATTTTATTTTTATACATTCTTATTCAAACATTTGCCCTGAGAAATATTGTCATATAAAGTGCAAAAAAATGCAGTGTCCCACAAAGCTCATTCATATTGTCCCAACACAAATCGATGAAGTTGACGTAAAAAATTTAAATAGACTGAACATAAAACATTTAAATTCCCCAAAAGAATCTCCACACTGCAAACAATACAGGGTTCCACACAATTGATTCATGTTGTCCCAACACAAATTAAGTTAACTTAACAATTAACATAAAAAAAATTAAAATGTCCCAATGAAATTTTAAGAATTGTGCTGTTTCAGCTCATTTTAAAGAAGTACTATGTTAATATGTCAAAATCAAGATATGAGATTTAAGATGACTTATATCTTGATATGAGAGTTTTGTTATCTCGCTCAGCCCTAACAGTACGTCAAATTGCATAGTATTAAGAAATAACAGGCCTGAAGTACCTACATGACCTACTACCTTTGGCAAGATTATAAAGAGTGCGTTTGATGGACCCTTTATATTAGGGGTGCTCAACCCTGTTCCTGGAGAGCCACCCTCATGCAGATTTTAGTTGCAACCCTTATCAAACACACCTGAACCAATTAATTAGGACCTGAACAGCACTTGATAATTACAGGCAGGTGTGTTTGACATGGGTTGCAACAGAAATCTGCAGAAGGGTGGCTCTCCAGGAACAGGGTTGAGCACCAACATTCATTCATTCATTTTCTTGTCAGCTTAGTAGTCCCTTTATTAATCCGGGGTCGCAACAGCGAAATGATCCGCCAACTTATCCAGCATTTGTTTTACACAGGGGATGCCCTTCCAGCCACAACCCATCTCTGGGAAACATTCATACATTCTCACTCACACTCATACACTACGGACAATTTAGCTTATCCAATTCATGTACCGCATATCTTTGGACTTGTGGGGGAAACCTGGGCACCCGGAGGAAACCCACGCAACCACGGGGAGAACATGCAAACTCCACACAGAAATGCCAACTGACCCAGCCGGGGCTCGAACCAGCGACCTTCTTGCTGTGAGGCGAACGTGCTAACCACTAGGCCACCGTGGTGCCCTCAGCTTCATTCGAGTATGCCAATTTTCATAAATTACCATTTGCTTAATAATAATAATAATAATAGTAATATTATTAATAATAAGGCCATTATTATTGTTGTTGTAGGCTATTGTTCTTGTTATTTGGACCACCTGCTACATCATCTGTTAAATCTACCATCCATCCATCCATCTATCCATGCAAATATGTTCAACTTTTTGGGCAAAATTTAAGTCATTTTGGTGGTTAAAAAATGAATGTTTAGAAAACATGGATATACAGATGGATGGATGGATAGATAGACAGACAGACAGACAGACAGACAGACAGATAGATAGATAGATAGATAGATAGATAGATAGATAGATAGATAGATAGATAGATAGATAGATAGATAGATAGATAGATAGATAGATAGATAGATAGATAGAACAAGTCATTCAGTTGGTTTTTCTATCAAGTAACAAACATTTATACTCCACCAAAACTTAAAGTTGAGCTGATGAGCTTCGTCAGCTCTGCAGATCTGATTTCCACAAATTTAGATTTGAGGTCCTGATGAAGATGGGTAGAAACACAGGAAGGGAGGACGGCGGCTGGAAAATAAACGAGTGTTTTGGTTGGTGTGTGTGTGTGTGTGTGTGGGAAGGCCAGATGAATGAGGGCTGGAACACAGGTGTGGGGGTGTGATTAGGCTCCCAGGGCAGATCGTCTCGCTCGCTCTCTTTTTTCCTCCATCGGCCTCGTGTTGTTCTTCTTTTCGCTTGTGTGGAAGTTGTGAGGGCACCCTCTGGATTGCCTCACTGCCGGAGCATGCCGGACCCTGTTATCCGGCTATCCATCTGTGCTATTGATTTTTCTTTCTTTTTTTCATCTTTCCCCTCCCTGGGCTGGTGTTTGAGCGTAGAGATAGGGAGCTGCAGGAGGCGGGGGGAGATCTGAGCATGTTTGCAGGGGGTCGGGGGGCTGAGGCTGGCAAGGTCTGCCTAGCCTGGTCCAATCTCTCCAAGCAAATGTGTGTGTGTGTGTGTGTGTGTGTGTGTGTGTGTGTGTGTGTGTGCAGGCCTATGTATGTATCTATTCTCTTTCTCTCTCCTTACTCGCTCTCCCTCCAGGGATTGCCCCCCACCCCACCCGTGCGCTTTCAGAGGCGCCCACACCGCACACACTCCTGGCGGCGCTTTCCTCCTCCCTCACCCCTCGCTCTCTCTCTCTCCCGCCCGCCTGCCTGCCGTCTCCTCTCCCGGGGGGCATCGGCTGCGCTGCCGGCTCGGCCCGTGATTTGCAGAGATTTGTCTAAGTGAGAAGCAATTAGTGTGGAAGGCCATTAATGTATGCGCGCTCTGGCCGACCTCCGGCTGGCTCAGGGAGAACCGGGGTGGCGTGACCGCAGGGCTCCGTGATCCTCTCCCCTCCGTTTCGTTGGCAGCAACATACCAAGGCGCCGGCGTTCCCTGCTGCCACCTGCCCATTTAGATTTCTATTAATGAGATAAACGCAGCATCTCATGCTCTAAGCTGTCACGCTTCTTTGTGTGTTCGTTTTGTTTAAGCGTCAACTAATTGCTTTCTGCAGTTTTTAGATGTGCAACCATACCTGGCACTGTATAGTTGAAGGGTTTCCTGCAAGCCCCCACACACTTTCCATTGCAGATGATTATCAGCAGTTTGCAAAAGCATGGAAAGCAGTAGGTGTGGACTAGGTTTGGGCCGTGGGAGGGTTCCCTCTGAGATTTGAAGCAGTGGGGTTTTGTGCCGGGGGTTTTTCCTATGAGGAGACAGCACTTGCTTAATGGGATGGCAATGACAGTGCACAAAACAAGACAAAACTGAATATTACACGTATTCAAGATCAAAAAGTGTAATCTCTGAAATAACACATTCAGTGGGCTTCAGTTGTTTTTTGTTTACACTGAGCTCACATTTTTTTCTCCTTAAGGTTCAGGTATGATGAAAATGTGAGGGAGCTAATGGCAAAATACAGGTCAAAAGTCTCCTTAAATAGATCATAATCACTGGCTCATTACACTTCCAACTTCATATTCACATTTGCACCGCAAATTTCCAAGACTCACTGAAAATGTTAAAATTTTCTCGAACGAAAAGCTTCCCTCTGCCTGCTAAGGTCACCGAATCAGCAGAACTTTCACTTCCAGGGTTTCTCTCAGTTGGAGTGAGTTGCCAGTCTTCACCTAAACTCTTGAAACTCACATATTTTGAGAAGCACCTGGAGGCAGATCCTCAAAAATCTCTTAACCAAAGCTCACTGTCTTGACCAATCCCAAACCAATTTAAAAATACACAGAATCAATGAAACTCTAAGAAACAATTGTTAAATAGCAGATTAATTATGGTAGGTCGTTTACCTGTGTTTTGTACCATTTAAGGCAAACTCAGACAATGAATATAGTGTAAAAAATAACAATAAATACAGTTTTCTTTGAACTGCAGAGTTTATTTTTCAACATCAACAGTTAGAAAAGAGATCAAGGTCTCACAATGTCATTGTAAAGCATACATAAACCCCCATGAATCATGAGCTGTGGTCAGTCACAGAACTGTTCATTAGATATTGTTTTACAGTGTGTTTATAAAAAATATATATTTTAATTTGCACAAAAAAACAACAAAGTTTTCATAATTATATTAAGGAACTCGAGAAGTTCGTATTTCACAGGTAAGAAGCCAGCCAAGGAAACAGACCACCATTCAAATCAGACACAGACATATATTTGTGATGTTCAATTTCTGTGCATTTCCAATAATTGGAGACCAACTTTCTTCAAACGTAAAATGCCATCATTTATTTCTGCGCAATTCATACAGGTTTGAAAAGGCATGAGGGGATTTCATGAATGATGTTTCTCATTCATGCATACATTTTTACTGTTCTACTGTAACTATTCACAATCAAAGTATTGAAATAGAACCTACATATGATCATACCAGAGAATTAAAAAAGAAGGTGCCTAAGACAGAAATGTGGATTAAAACTGTTAAATTTAATTGTTTTGCAGTAATTTGTGTGATTCTCCATCACAAGGCAAAATTTGTGACAGTCAAGTAAACAGAATGGATAGAGACAGCTCTGCAGACCTATTGGGGGTTTCTTTGTATTTGTCAATATATTCATTTTTAACTTTGAGCAACAATCTGGGCTTTGTTTGTGTTTTGTATGTTTTGGAGAGTTGTTTGAAATGTGTTCTTCTAACCAAATTTAACACTTTAAATAAGATGAAAGAACTTTTAGTGTAATAAAACCAGATTTCATTCCATGTTGGAGTCCTATTGAGAATTTGTTTGAACTTTGCAATCTACAATAGACTTAAACACAATATCTGAGCTTTTCCTGTTCTTTTCAAAAGTCCAGTCAGTGCTGGTTTCAATGACTTACCTTGGTTGAATTAGAGGCTTGAATAAAGGCAGAAAAACAAACTATTATATGAGGTGAATTGAAGGCCTCCTCTTGAAATCAGGCACTGTATCTGCGAGGAGCCTGGGTGGCTGGACTGACGTTTTGGTTAATTAAAGATAGAGTAATTAAAGACAGTTCTTACAGCAGCTTTTAGGAGCTTGATAAGAGGCTAATCCTCTGAAGTAGGGCTGAGATCGAACCGGTCCCTGGTGAGGCTGTTCTCTGTGCTCAGCTGGAAGTACGGTCTCTTCTCCAAAAGAGCAGGATTTAGAGAAATGGCACAGAGGCAGTCTTTAACAACCTGGCATAATATAAAAGGAGAGGGCTTGTATTCTTAAAGGTTTCTTCTGAATTGGCTCTTATGCTGGTTTACAAACAATTGTGACCCTGGACCACAAAACCAGTCTTAAGTTGCATGGGAATATTTTCAGCAAAAACTAAAATAAATTGTATTGATCAAAATGATTGATTTTCCGTTCATGCAAAATCATTAATATTGAGCAAAGATCATGTTTCTTGAAGAGTTTTTTGTAAATTTCTAACTGGAAATACCACATCCATTTTTTTTATTTAAAAATGTACATTAAAGAAACTTACACTACTTTAAAGGTGATTTTCTCATTATTTTGTTTTTGGAACACTCAGATTTCAAGTTTTGAAATGGTTGTACCTCCTCCAAATATTGATCTATGCTAACAAAGCAAACCTACACATCAATGGGTTTATTTATTCGGCTTCTGAATAAATTAAAACATCTATACATTAAAAAAAAAAAAAAAAAAAAAAAACGGCTATGACTAGTTTTATACAATAGTCCAGGTGCACATTTTATGCACACTTCTTCCTGTACTTGGTAAAAACATACCAGTGGAGCAAAGTGGTTGTGATGTTTATTTTATTTGTTTTGGTTTGATTACATTGATCTAATGTCTGATTTGTTTAAAATAAGAGTAAAATGTGGCTGTTTGCTTTCAGACGTTGTACTGATGCTTTCTTTTCCATAAAAAAATGAAACCTAGTATGTTGATTATAGCATTTAAAATATCGTATTGCATATAGCATATCACATCATTTAGCATGCTATCACATATCACATTTTTCTTTCAATATTGCAAATCCTTACATATTACAAGGGTTGCTTGTGCTGAAGTGGAAGGTGCTGAAAATATTCCTTAGAGATTTTAGACCATACTAACATGAGAGAATCATGCAGTTGCAGTAAATCTGTTAGTCTCCAGTTCCACCACATCCCAAAACTACTGTATTAATCCTCATTTGGCTCAAAGTGTGCAAAGAAATTACCCAAATACACCATCACTAGCAGCCTGAACCACTGGTGTAAGACAGGATGTACAGTATACATGATTTTATGTTGCTTCTGTCAAATTTTGACCTTATCATCTGAACGGCAAAGCAGAAACTGAGGCTCATCAGACCCATGATATTTTTATCCAATCCTGTGCAGCTTGTAGTCTGAATGGAGTGTCACTTGTGTGCTCTTCTGCTGCTGTAACTCATCTGCTTCAAGGTTTGATGTGCATTAAGCAATGCTCTTCTGCAGATCTCGGTTGTAACGACTGGTTAGTCTCTATTAGCTCAAACAGCTCTGACCTGAACTAGCATGAACTATACTCCCGATAAACCCAGATGGAAAATCCCAGCAAAGCAGCAGTTACTAAAATACTCAGACGAGCCCTTTTGGCACCAACTACCATGACATGAATTTCAGCAGATCTTCTTGACCATATAGATTCATAAAGTTTCTGCCAATGTCAATTTCAATTAAATTTGACATGTCCTCGCTGAATAAAAAGATTAATTTATATATAAAAAACACTTCTGAATGGTAAACCAGAAACTACCAAATGTTACGTTTAAGAATTTCAAAAGGTTGATTGGAATCTTTAAAATTATATCAAAAAATATTTACAGATTAAAGCCGTGACAAGAACATGGAACTTAATTAGAAAACTATGTGAACGTAAGAGCCATAACAAGCAGCATTTTGTACCTCCAACACATGGGAGTCTGAGCCCATATGTCTGACATTGACTGATCTATAATTCAGCAGTGGCAGATGTCTCTGTTAATCATTCATACATGTACAGTATGCTATGTGCCAGTCATTGCCATCATTATAGTTTTTCAGTCATCTACCTGTAGGGGCTCATCCACCAGTGACACCAATGTTGTCTATACATTCTTTGAATGTATCCTGAACAAATCACAATCCCTGTTTAACTCCTAAAAGCTTTTTGATTGCCTCAAAACCTTATCGTGGACACTTCTTGAAAAAATAAGAAAAAGGTTCTATAGGTACTATAGGTTCTATAGGTTACTAAAAGTTCTACTAAAATTCAGTGCTAATACTTCCTGTAAACATTAATTTATTAGTAATTTGATAGCGTATCCATGGGCAGCACGGTGGCTCAGTGGTTAGCACTGTCACCTCACAGCATGAAGTTGCTGGTTTGAGTGCCAGTTGGGCAAGTTGGTATTTCTCTGTGGAGTTTGCATGTTCTCCCCATGTTTGCATGGGTTTCCTTCGGGTGCTGCGTTTTCCCCAACAGTCCAAAGACATGCGCTATAGGTGAATTTGATAAACCAAATTGTCCATAGTGTATGTGAGAATGAGTGTGCATGCGTGTTTCCCAATACTGTGTTACGGGTAAAACATATGTTGGAATAGTTGTAGGTTCATTCCACTGTGGCAACCTTTAAAATAGAGACTAAGCCAGAGGAAACTGTATAAATGAATGACACTTGTATCCCTTTTTCTCTAAACCTCTATAATTTTGTTTAGAAAATTAGACGTAACATAATAGAAAGTTATGTTAGGGGCAAAGGGGTGTATGATATTTATTGGCTAGATAATATTGTAATTAATAATGTTGCAGCTGTGTAAAAAAATGAATGAATGAATAAATAAAAGAAGTTTAAATGCATTTAACTTTGGATGAAACGTTAAAATGCTTTTAGAATGGCCATGTAATCCAAGTTATATACTGTACAGTTGAAGTCAAAATTATTAGCCCCCCTGAGTTATTAGCCCCCCTGTTTATTTTTTCCCCCAATTCCTGTTTAACAGAGACTTTTCCAACACATTTCTAAATATAATAGTTTTAAAACCTTATCTCTATTAACTGATTTATTTTATCTTTGTCATGTTGACAGTAGGCGCCACGGTGGCGCGTGAGTAGCACGTTCGCCTCACAGCAAGAAGGTCGCTGGTTCGATCCCCGGTTGGGGCAGGTCCCGGTTGGGCCAGTTGGCATTTCTGTGTGGAGTTTGCATGTTATCCCCGTGGTTGCGTGGGTTTCCTCCGGGTGCTCCGGTTTCCCCCACAGTCCAAAGACATGCGGTACAGGTGAATTGGGTAAGCTAAATTGTCCATAGTGTATGTGTGCGAATGAGAATGTATGGATGTGTTTCCCAGAGATGGGTTGTGGCTGGAAGGGCATCCGCTGCGTAAAACAAATGCCAGATAAGTTGGCGGTTCATTCCGCTGTGGCGACCCCGGATTAATAAAGGGACTAAGCCGAAAAGAAAATGAATGAATGAATGAATGTTGACAGTAAACAATATTTGACTAGATATTTTTCAAGACACTTCTATATTAATTAGGTTAACTAGGCAGCTTAGGGCAAGTTATTGTAAAACGATAGTTCATTCTATCGACTATCGAAAAAAAATTGCTTAAAAGAGCTACTAATTCTGACCTTAAAATGTTTTTAAAAAAATGTAAAACTGCTTTTATTCTAGCTGAAATAAAACAAATAAGATTTTCTCCAGAAGAAAAAATATTATCAGACATATTGTGAAAAATTGCTCTGTTAAACATCATTTGGGAAATAATTAAGAAAGAAAGAAAAATTCAAAGGGGGGCTAATAATTCTGACTTCAACTGTATATATATCTATATAATTTTTTTTTCAAATGAATAGTAATTAACACAAGCAAAGAGTGCTGTTTATTTATGTATCATTGCAAACAGTTAAACAAAAAAGAAGATAATATATCAAGCCTTTTTAAAACAGTAATTACTCAACAATCTATTTATAGTGACTCTCATGATTCATTTCTGAATGAATCAGATATTTTGAACGAATCATTTGAATAAGTTTGTCAGTGAGGCTGCTTTGTGAACTTACACTTATAACTTGTGGTCTTTGCTCTTTATGTTTTGTTTAGGTCAAAGTGACACAAGAATGGATGCTGATCACTAGTTTTAGGACAACATTCAGGTTTTGAGCATAAGATTTTGATCCACTTCATATGTTGAGTGTATAAAGCAAAATAACATGATGGTAGTTATGATCATGTTGCGCAATGAATGGTGATAGAAGACAGGCTAAACCCGTAATGAGTTGCAATAGAAGTGTGTATTCCGGTTGGTTGTGCACCTCTCTGTGTGTTTTTAAACTGCTTTACCTGAGGTTGCTGGGAATGACGGGGCATGAGACATTCCTCAGCATGCAGATAATGCCGCCGCTCTTGCCGCCAGTCTGCTCCGGCACCAGCTATAAAGCAGCAGCCGCAACATGACACCTCCGCTGCGAGAGGGATTTAATATAGTCTGCCACACACACGCACACACACAGAAACCAGAGATATAAGTATATGCTGCCAGCGTCTCACAGTAAGGGGATCTGTGCATGCCATGCCTGTACATGTTCACCCTTAGCACGTTCACCTCAAACACACACGTGTGAAGTTTACACACACGCACACACACACACTAGGTCACGTATCATTTAAGACAAGAGATTATTGCTACAGCATGCACATTGCCACTAAAAACTACTGTTATTTAAAAATTATTTCATCAAAAAATGGAAAATTGTGAAACATCGTTAAATAATAATTTCAAAGTGGAATTTGTTGCCATTGTGGTCATTACTCTAGTCTTCATCATCACAGGATTCTGCAGAAATCTTTTCCATACGGGGATTTTGATTGTCAAAACATTTTATTATTGTCAGTGCTGAAAACACTTGCCGCTTATCTTTCTTTTGTGTAAGCTTTGCATTTGTTCATGCATTTTTACTAAATAGAATGTTCAAAAGAACTGCATTTATTTACAATCTAAATATATTTTATAGTATTTATTGTCATTCATTCATTCATTTATTTTTTCTTCGGTTTATATAGTCTCTTATTTATCAGGGGTCGCCATAGTGCAATGAATTATTCCAGCATATGTTTTACGCATGCCCCTCCAACCGCAACCCAGTACTGGGAAACAACCATTCACTCTCACACACTCATACACTACAGCCAATTTAGTTTCTCCAGTTCACCTATAGCGCGTGTCTTTGGACTGGGGGAAACCGGAGCACCCTGAGGAAACATATGCAAACATGGGAGAACATGCAAACTCCACACAGAAATGTTAACTGGCTCAGCCAGGTAAAAGAACCAGCGACTTTCTTGCTGTGAGGCGACAGTGCTAACCATTGAGCCACCATACCGCCCTATTTATTCTCACTTTTCACCAATTTAATGGTCCTCTCTAAATAAAAATGTCAATTTCTGAATACTAACATATTAAACCAGAAACTGCTGGTAGGACCAAATATTTTCATTTCCTCAGTTTAAAAAAAATGCACTGTAAAAATAATCCATAATTTTACAGGTTATTACCGGCAGCTGGGGTGCCAGAAAAAAAATCGTAAAATAACGGCAGTTAAATTACAGAAATTTACTCTGAAATAACAGATATTTAATTACAGAAATTTGCCAGAAATTTAAATTTAAGGGAATTTCTGTAATTTAATAGCTATTTTACGGTATATTTCTGTAATTTAACAGCTGTTATTTTAAGTTTTTTTTCTCCCGGCACCCCAGCTGCTGGAAATAAACCGTAATACTATGGATTTTTTTTTTTACAGTGTGGGTGCTGTTGTAGTGGTATTCTGTAAATCAATAGCTTTTCCTTTGAGTTAGCACAATGCTAAAATATTTACTTGCTAATTTAAATCTAAATGAAAGTTTACTGAGAAATGTTTACTTTGACTTTGTTGTTTCAATAAATAAGCTCATTTACAAGACATCAATAAACGTTTCCACATATTAACCATTTAAAAAACCTAAACTATAGCTTAACCAAATCATTAAATGCTTGTTTTTGTGTTATAATATAAATACTTTACTGTAAAGTTGATAAATAATAAATATAAGTTCATATTGTTTTAATAACATGCCAAAACAAATCAAACATTCATTCATTCATTCGTTTCTTTTTCGGCTAAGTCCCTGAACCGCCATCTTATCCAGCATTTGTTTTACGCAGCGGATGCCCTTCGAGCTGCAACCCATCTCTAGGAAACAACCATACACACTCATTCACTCACATACACTAGGGACAATTTAGCCTACCCAATTCACCTATACCACATGTCTTTGGACTTGTGGGGGAAGCTGGAGCACCCGGAGGAAACCCACACTCTCAGAAATAAAGGTACATGAGCTGTCACTGGGGTGGTACCATTTTAAATAGCTACAAATTTGTACCTAAATGGTCCATATTAATACTTTAAGGGTACATATTAGTACCTAAAAAGTACAAAAGTGTTCCTCTTAATATTTCTAGGTACTAAAATATACTTTTGAGGCACCAATATGGACCCTTTGAGTACATATGTGTACCATTTGAAAAGGTACCAACCCAGAGACAGCTCGCGTACCTTTATTTCCGAGAGTGCACGCAACCACGGGGAGAACATGCAAACTCCACACAGAAATGCCAACTGACCCAGCCGAGGCTCGAACCAGTGACCTTCTTGCTGTGAGGCGAATATGCTACCCACTACACCACCGTGGCGCCAAATCAAACATTGCTTTCAATTTTTTTTGTATTCATTTTTTCTTTCAGTATAGTTCTGCTCAGACATTTAAAGCAGAGCTTAATTGTTCAGCAATTTATTGTGTTTTCTCTATACATGCTGCTCTCTGACTCAACACAACGACGTATAAGATCCTGAAGTGTCTAAGCAAACACAATTACAGTCATTCTAATGAATATGTATTGAGAGAATGCATAAATCAGCGTGTCTCATCCTGTGCTGAAGGTCATGTGCGTGTGGAGCAGTTCTGCAGTTCTGTCCCAGCCAGCGAGGAGGTTAACTGATCCGTTGAGGGGAGCAGAGCCGCTCCGCCACACCACACGATATTGACAGGTTAGAACCCGAGGGCTCCTGCAGGATATGAGCATCGCTGGAGGGGGGTTAATACCATGCACCAGTGCTGTCTCTCTGTGTGTCTGTGTATGTGTGTGTGTTCTGTATGTGTATTACTCTGAGGAGAAAGAGCCAGAGAAGAAGCGCAGAGGAAAGTAAGGCTTATGCGGTTAACTTGATGGCTGACACATTGTATTTTGGGTTATTGGATGTTAATGTGTCGGAGCAGAATGCATGGCAGAGAGTGGTGGTTCTACAGCTGGAGATCAGACGGAGCGCTGGAAGGCTGCAGGTTGGCTGAGGATGGGCGATGCGGAGCAGCTTGCAGCGTTTCTGCTTGTTGATGTTCAGACAGGGTTGACCTTTCCCTGACTCCCCCCACCAATCAATAACCCCAGCTTAAAATTTCATGGGTCCCTGTTCGGCTGTTTTCTGCCTTGTTTCTGGAGAAGGAGGGAAGCAAAAGAGCACCGCATCTAGATTTATTTCCATCGCTGGTACTGATAATGGGTTAAACATGAACAAAAGAAAACAGATTGAGATTATTTGTTGATGCTTGTACTGCTGATGAGACATGTAGAATAACACAATGCACTTTTGAAACAGTTACTTCTACGGCTAGAACTACATTTATGTATGGGAATGAATATATATGTGTTTATCAGATAAATAGATAAAGTATAGAAAAGGTAGAATGTAAGATATATATTTTTAGTTTGATCTGAAATTAATTTAATAGAAAAGGGGAGAGATAGTGTTAGATTTAAGCAGTTTTTTAATAAATATCTGCAGAAGTGATTTAGTAGCATGGTGCCACATGTTATTCTAACACATACAATAAATAAGAGACAGTAAGAGCGGGCTATTACAGTATGATGTATATTTACTTTTTAAAAATACTTGAATTTTTAAGAATAAACTCCTTGCTGACTACAGGACTGTATGTGTGCAGAGACACACAGCATCCCAATTCGCATACTATCTTGTAATGTGGGTAGTGACACTGACAACGGTGGTGAGGATCCAATTGCAGATTTAATATAAAGTCAGTACAGCAGTGGTCAACAAGGGCAAACAGATATTTACAGGTAATCAAAATCGTGGTCAATAACAGGCAGAAGGTCAATAAGGTTGGTAGCAGGCAAGTATAAACAAATAGCAAGGCGAGGATCAAAACACGGGAAGACAGGAACAAAGGAAACGCGTTGTAGAGCCACTTACAGCAAACAATACTCAGCGACGACTTTGTGTGTATGTACTGCATATGTGGTGTGTGTAATCAGTCTTTGACAGTCATCCGGTGGTGTGTGTGCAAACAATCATGATTTGGAGCAGGAGTGTGTGTGTGTTGCATGACTGGAAATGTAGTCAGATTACGAGCAGATCTGTAGTTCATGAGATGAGTGTGTGTGTGTCAACCAGCGATCTCTGGCTGTAGATCGCTGGTGATTGTGACACCATCTGTCCTAAATAGTATTTGAAAATAGAATTAGTATGTCCCAAATCGTAGAATGTCAAAAGAGAGTATGCCAAAGGTTCCCTGATGGTTTACTATTTCCGGTAAAATTCGAAGTGTAGAACCGTCCATATAACCGCTGATATTGCCCACATGAATTTGATTAGATCTACAAATGCATGAGAAAAAGTGGGTCACACTTTATTTTGATGGTCCGTATGTTAAATTGTGTTGAAAGTTACATTGCAACTAATTCTCATTAGATTATATGTAGTATTATTAGTATTATAAGTAGTATTAGTAGTATATATATATATATATATATATATATATATATATA
>CAIGQQ010006052.1:12595433-12617980 GCA_903798035.1 Danio albolineatus | reverse complement strand
TGTCTCTGGTGACCCTCACCAACCCTCAGTGTCTCTGGTGACCCTCATCAACCCTCAGTGTCTCTGGTGACCCCCACCAACCCTCAGTGTCTCTGGTGACCCTTACCAACCCTCAGCATCTGTGGTGACCCTCACCAACCCTCAGTGTCTCTGGTGACCCTCACTAACCCTCAGCATCTCTGGTGACCCTCACCAACCTTCAGTGCCTCTGATGACCCTCACCAACCCTCAGCAGCTTTGGTGACCCTCACCAACCCTCAGCATCTGTGGTGACCCTCACAACCCTTGCTGTCTTTGGTGACCCTCCCCAACCCTCGCTGTCTTTGGTGACCCTCACCAACCCTCAGTGTCTCTGGTGACCTTCACCAACTCTCTGTGTCTTTGGTGACCCTCACCAGCCCTCAGTTTCTTTGGTGACCCTCACCAACCCACAGTGTCTCTGATGACCCTCACCAACCCTCAGAGTGTCTCTGGTGACCCTTAACAGCTCTCAGTGTCTGTGGTAACCCTCACCAACCCTCAGAGCCCTTGGTGACTCTCATGATGTTTTATGATGTAAGTGGGAAAAGACAATCATCAATGTTAAACATAATATCATGTGGTGCAAACTACATACAAGAGCTTTTTTTGAAACGACTTTACAGGCCTGTAGCCAGCCTGAAAGTGGTTGATTTTTATTTTTTTGTAGTTATTCGCCTCATTTTCTATTTAAATATGAGATATAAATGGATAACAATAACTGCCTAATTAGTATAAAATTTAACTTTTAAAATGGTCCGCTTTTGGTGCTTCACACCTTTTCATTAGCCATTTTGTCTTTCAAGAATGAGGTCCAAGATTTAGAATAAAAGTTATTTGTAAAATGTTTTCTCTATTTAACAACAATACAGTAGGCCAGTAGTGAAAGATGACTCACTTGATGTTAGAGTTTGCGTGGTCTTAAAGCCTTTGATTTGTTAATTTTTTTATTTTTTTTTTACAATTTATTGATGGCGTATCACAGACGAAATAGGACAAATGAGCTTATGTGTTGGACACATTCTAGACATTTGATAGTGGGGTCTTTTAAGCCACTGGACCCCCCTCTGGCTACTGCCTACTTTATCTTGTATTCTTATCATTATTAATATCATCATCAACAGTGTTATTACTTTCTTTTAAAATTAAATTCTAGCTGATATCTTGCATGAACAGCATGGCAGAATCTGTATAGCTTGCTCAAAATGGTTGCCATGATGATGACAACATCACACGGGCCACACAAAAGGAATCAAGGGTCGTGCAGCCCACGGATCGCTTGCTGAATAGCGGTCTACAACAAATAAAGAAAAAAAAAACAACAAAAAAATATTGATTGTGGAAATGATGTGGATCTGTGGGAGGCTCATACAGTGCGAGAGTGGTCCGTGTGGCCATTGAGTCATTTCTGAGTGTGTGTATTCTTTGTTTTTTGTCCTTTACGATGTAGGTGTGGGTTGCAACCTGATTTTCCATGCACCGATGAAGATCTGCAGTGTGTGATAAAATGAGTGCTCGCTTCAGCATCAGGCCTCATTGAACCAGCAGACAAACTGACTCCTGCGCGATCAAAGCACCATACATGTACATGAGGGCGTTTAAACATCGCCACCGACGCAGGCAAGCCCTTCTGTGGTCGACTCGTGTTCTAAATCTACACTCCTGACATTTTCACTTTTACGCTCATCGCTCCTCCTCATTCTCACTTTCCTTACCCACAAGCCCTAGACATGGTGTGTGTGTGTGTCGCTGTGTGTTTTGTGTGTCTACATGCACCCACGGCCTGTAGGGTTTCCCTCCCGAGTGTGTGTAGGTGCAGTGCACATTTTGCAATCTTGAGGGTCACACTTTTCCATTGCTTATCTCTCGGGTAGCTCTTCGCACAGAAGCGCAATTGCTCAATGACGACAAGTTAAGCTGCAACATAAACACTGCAAAATGCACTTGCTTATGAATTCAGATACAAAGACGGATTTTAAAAGTGGGTTTTCACATTGGCTAAAGAATAATAATAATAGTAATAACATTAAATATCTTCAGTAAAAAATATGTAAACATTAAAAACTGTTTATTTTAAATACTATACTTTTTATATAATATATTACTTTCATTTATTCATTCATTCATTTTCTTTTTCGGCATAGTCCCTTTATTAATCCGGGGTCGCCACAGCGAAATGAACCGCCAACTTATCCAGCATTTGTCCAGCCACAACCCATCTCTGGAAAACATCCATACATCCTCATTCACACTCATACACTTCGGACAATTTAGCTCTCCCAATTCACCTGTACCGCATATCTTTTGGGGGAGAACATGCAAACTCCACACAGAAATGCCAACTGACCCAGCCTAGGCTCAAACCACCAACCTTCTTGCTGTGAGGCGACAGCACTACCTACTGCGTCACCGTGTCACCCTATATTACTTGAATAATTAAATGTTGCACACTTTTTTACTGGACAATCTAAACATTACCTCTGTTGCCTGCATTGATTTCATTATAAATAATTTAATAAATGAATATCTTGATACATTATTATGTTTTGGAATGTCCATTACTTTTTACAGGGTGTCCGCGGGGTCTTAAAATGTCTTAATGTCTTAAATTTAAACTCTAAAAATTTAGGCCTTAGAAAGTCTTAAATTTACTGAAATAATGTCTTATGAGTCTTAAAAAATTATATATTTTTAAATTAATTTTGCTATGTCCATGCAAATTTATTTATATCTAGTTTATTATATTTTTTCAAGCTTGTAATTAAAAAAAAAACATTTGGTTTGCAACTATGGTTTGCTTGTTTTGACACATTATTCCAAATGTGGTGAAGAATTTTTTGGATTGGGCATTAGTAAAAATTTCTTTGCATTTATCTCTATTTAAGTCTGAAATTTTAATCATAGTGTTCTTAAAAAGGTCTTTAAAAGTCTTAAATTTGACTTGATGAAACCCGCAGAAACCCTATAAACCCAGAAACTCTATACCAAAACTGTTAAAATGCTTTTTAAATATGTTTATAAATATATTTATATGTAAAATGAATGTATACTAATTTTATAAAAGATTCAACTCTAGTATGTTTAATAGAAAATATAATGTGTACATTTTACTAAATATTTATGTGTGTGTGGGTTAAAAAGTATCAGTCTAAAAGGGACATTTAGGTGGTAAAAAAATGAGTGCTCTTCACAGGTGGTTCAGGACTCAGGATAACCACACACATGTAGATAATACTGGAGTAAGCATGTGTGTCTGTTTTTCTCCTCGTTCTTCAGCGTGGCGTCTGACTTGTGAACCGTGGCCCAGGCGGGCAGGAAGCGCGTCATGGCTCTAACTGGAACCAGATGTCAGAGGCTGCTGGGGATTCTCACAGTGGAACATGCTCGTCAAAAGGAAACTTCTTCTTTTCTCTCGCTCTCTCTTGCTCTCTATTTCTTTCTCTCTTTCTATGCAGGCATCAAAGACCCTGCTTGTTTGGGTGCTGATTGATCACTAGAAGAAGACAGTCACCACCACATCTACATTGAGCAGGAAGGAGAGAGAGAGATATTGTTAGATTAGGTAAGGATGAACCAAACCATGAACAGACTGATAAAGTACCTAAACTTTGTTGCATTGGAAACTTTTGAGAGAGAAAAAAACAGTTTGGCTCTTGATGGACCCTGACCCCATAAGCATCTGACTCTTGATTTGAATTATTTACTTGTATAATTTGTAGAAGCATCAGGAGAGAAAAACTGGAGACACCACGAAGAGTTATTATTTTTTTAACAGGGACATTCAGTTTAGCAATCATTAAACACACTTTATTTGTACAAGTTTATCCTCACCGCTTTTTAGGTTATTTAATAAGTGCTTTGCAATGTGTTATGTGTTTAAGAGTATGAAACACGTCTCAACCTAATTAAAACCCAGTAATTTTATGAATAAGCCTTATCACCCTGACTCATACATAGAGTACACTCAAAACAAATGTTGGGTTGCGGTATCCCAATGTTGGGTCAAATATGTACTAACCCAATGTTGGGTTAATTTTTTTTCAAATCCATTTACGTAGTACACTTTTTTTTGCCTTTATTGTGATAGGACCAACCCAGGCTCATTTTGAAAACGAACCCCTATATACATCTCTGGAGATCGCGAAAAATGTCCCAAGAGGTACGCTTTTTTTGCAGTTATTGTTTTCATGAATCCACCAGAGGCTGCTGGGTATGCTCTTCAGATCTCAAATCTCTCTTGCGAGTGCCAATTGTGTAAATCCACGAGAGGCAGCTGTCGACTGACTGTGACTGTCTGATTGATTGATTGACTGACTGACTGACTGACCGACCGATCGACTGACCCACCCTCCTCCTCCTCTAAACCCAGAGGTGGGTAGAGTATCCCAAATCTATACTCAAGTGAAAGTACAAGTGCTTACTGAAATTTTTACTCAAGTAAAAGTTACAATCTTAAAAGTTACTCGAGTAAGAGTAAAAAAGTAGCTGATGAAAAAATTACTCAAGTAAATAGTTACTAGTTACTTTTCATCATATATGTAAGGGATAATCAACGGCTTGGACGTGGAGGCTCCCCTCGGGGGGAGCTGTTCACGGAGCTGCCGCTGACCGCCTGGAGCTTCCAACATTTTTTAAAACGCGCTTTTCATACACACAAACGGTCGATTTGACTTTAAAATAACTACATTCTCGCTTGAAAAACTCTTAAAACTTGATTTTGTGGCATAGTTTATGAGTATTTCCTAATTTTGCTGATTTCCCGTCCGCCATTAATAGCCCTCATCGGTTTCATGCGCAGCACACGCGACTAGCTATAGTAACTGTAAACGTTTGGGAGAAGCGCATTTATTTCGAACTGTGATCAAAACTGACTGGAACTACCTGTGCGTTTCAACGAAATATACCACAGAATCAAGAATTTCAACAGACCATGGAATAAATATCTATATACACATATATACAGCTGATTTCAGAATTATTAGCCCTCCCCCCCTTCACAGAAATGTTCACAGTATGTCTGATAATTTTTTTTCTGACAAATGTAGCGAAGTAAGAGTAATGATTTTTCTCTAATAATCTACTTGAGTAAAAGTACCCATTATTAAATTTACTCAAAACTTACACGTTAGACAACAATTTTACTCAAGTAAATGTAACGAAGTAAACGTAATTCGTTACTACCCACCTCTGTCTAAACCCAACCAATAGTGTTTTAAAAAGCAACGATTGACCCACCCACCCGCTGCCCAAAACCAAACCGACAGTTATAAACAACAACAATCCAGAAATACCACGTTTTCATTTTCACATTCTCACCCTGTTATTTATTTGTTTATTTTACTTTTTGGTTTTGCCTGATTTCTGGAACCGTTCTTCACTGGACTCGAACCCCATCGTCGTGGTCAACTCCTCTCTGCATCTTACTGGTAACAGCAGGAAAGCCGTCCACATGGAGGTAAGCGGTCAGCTGCTAAGCGCGAAAAGGAACAGTGTCATACCGCCCCATATTGTTTGTTTTAAAAACGAAATGCAGCCATATGTACTTCTGGCTAGATAATTTGATCTCCAGAAATATATATATAGAGCTATTTTTACAGAATGAGCCATATTGGTTAGGATGATAATTGGACAGGCCGACTTAATTCGACATTTTAACCTGACAGAATGTATCACAATTTGTGTGATTGCCATTTGACAGTATAAGACGCAATACATTTTTATTTATACAACAGTGTTTCTTACTTCATACTGCAATCATACTTTCTGAATAAATTAGACGTTTTAAACAAATTAGCTGAATTAGATTTGATGCAACTATTAATTTACAATAACCAAACTACATAGTTTTTACATCAGTAATTGGTATCGAATTATTTGCCTTAATCTTTATTATGATTAAGGTGTTTACATGATTTGCTTTTTGAACGATTCTTTCATGATCTCAGTTGTACGTTATAGCACATAATTCGATTAATGTCATTGCATCACCACACTATCCATGTTTCATGTAATTTCGGGTGTTTCATTTTTAATTTGTCAACTGCAGTTTGGCACTTTCTCTTTCATCAGGGGACATTTCATGCATGACCCCGTGACAATCGAGATATTGGAAGAGAGAATGAACATTTAGAAGAGTTTTGCTTTAATGGAATTTGTTACCAAACGCCAAATGGGAGAAAAAAAAAACTCTGCATATCATGCTGTGTGTTTCTGTGGTCCTATTGACTCGATAGGTGCAGAGAATAGTGTCAAATAGCCATGTGTGTAATGAACATCCTGTCACAAAATGCGGCGAAAATCTTACATGACGGTAATTGTTTGATTAAAGTGTTTTAAATGTCTGTTCTGCACTTCAATAATGCGACTAAAATTGGCATACTCCACATGTCTTAAATTGATTTATGTTTAGTTCTACACCATTTTGTAGTATAAATAGTGCAAGTAGTGCGTTCACACTAAAAACTTTAAAAAATAATAAGTGCACTTTAATTACCCGGATGATGCTCTCATTCGACCGGTAAAATGAAGTGTGTTATGATGGACACTTCATGCACTCAACAACCGCAGCTTTGCGCACGTAGTGGAAGGGGCAGAGCTATCGAGTGCACATGTTGGATTATTTTATTTATTTTGGATTGTGAAAGCAAAATTCTCCTAAAAGAGTGATTATAGCGCCTCCCGATGGTTAATGCTGTTATACTCATGCCAGGTCTTATTTGGTACTTTGATCGTTTATTTCACTAATTTGGCAACCGTCAAACGTCACCAGGGAGACGGTTTGTACTTCCGCTTAGTAAAAAAGTCATTAGTGCTCCATTTTGGACAACACTCATACATATACTGTACTGTTGAGTGTGTGTAAGTGCATAAGTACAGTATATAGTGCATAGTGTATAGTGTGGCATTAGGGACGCAGCTGCTGTTTACATGCTAGACTCTTAATCAGAGTATTGTCTCAAACTTATTAAAATCAGATTATTGATGTCAATGTTGACAATTGGATTGATTGAAGTACGAAGTTGGTTAATTATTATTATTATTTTTGTATGATAAATCAGTTTGCTAAACATTACAATTTCTCTTTCTGTCATTTTTGGATGTTTCTATATTTTCTTCAAGTTTGAATTTTTGTGTGGCGTTCTCTCTCAGAGGGCCTGGCTAGTGTGCCAGTGAATTGGCCTCTTCTCAATGCCCCAAGGCATGGCCTGCCTCCACTCCGCCTGACTGCATCCACAGCCCAGCACAGGCACGCTGCCAACTGTGTCCTTGGTTTCAGCCTCTCCATGCTGCCAACCTCCCTTAGCTTCTCTAATGTCCTGCAATGCAGTTTCTCAGAATTAAAGCCACCAGGAAGCTTTGCATTTCAACACTGCAATGATTATATGATTAGAGAATATGTGATATTCTACCTTAGCATGAGGCATGGCAGGTTTTAAAACCATTTTTGACATTTTTAATTCAACAATCTACACTTCATGCACTGTAATGACAAAGGAAAAATGTGACTTAATTTTATTTTAATTAATATAAATCTAAAATTAAAAACAAACAAACAAACAACCAAAAAATGAATTGGATTAAATACATTATATTTGATCAATACTCAGCCTGAAAAAGATCTCCATAGAACAATAAAAGCTTTTTGCTTCAGTGTACTTATAATCAATGTTGTAATCAATGCTAGTGATGCTTTAACTAAGCACTGAGTGAAGATTAGGAACACTTGTGTAGTGTGTTTAATTTTTCATAAAAGTTGTTATGAATCTGTTTATTGCTTTGTCGTTTTTGTGGTGTAGAATGTAGATGTGGCAGAGTAATTTAGACTTTAATATAAAATGTGAAAAAAACAAAGGGGTTTAAATAATATTGTGAGGCACTTTATGAAAGACATATTCAAAACAAAAAATCCATTAAAGGCTTATTACAAGTCTATTTAAGGATCATGACGCAGTCCCAAAATTATGATAAATTGCATAAATTTTTATACTTTTTCAAAAGATCTTTTTACGACTAAATTATTCAAACCACTAGGATTTGGCCAATTGCCAGCAGTGTTTTTTTAAATTTTATTTTTCTGTTACATCGAATTAGCTAATTATTAATTCACATTTTATTCTCACAAAAAATACCTTTTTTTCCCAAAATTTAATTTGGCATCCTCAAAATTTGATGTCTCATCTTTAATCCACACATATATGGATGCTTAAAAAATGTATTTTGAGCAAAATCTTATTATTAATTATTTATAAGAAAAAATGTATGCAATTGGATTAATTGAAGTACGAAGTTGGTTAAAATGTTTTTGAATGATAAATCAGATTGCTAGACATTACAATTTCTCTGTCTGTCATTTTTGGATGTTTCTATATTTTCTTCAGCAGTGTTTTTTCATTTATCTGTTACATCGAATTAGCTAATTACTAATTCACATTTTATTCTCACAAAAACCAATAGGGCTACCTTTTTTCACTAAATTTAATTTGGCATCCTCCAAATTTGACGACTCATCTTTAATCCACACATATATAGATGCATATATTATTTATTTGGAGTAAAATCTTGTTTTTATTATTACTTATTTATAAGAAAGAATTGAAAAACTTTTTCAGTTCAAGGTTATTTCTAAAGACTTCTCTACTGTAAATAATTACACTGACATTTGTGCACTGTAGGCGGTGTGTACAGCTCTGCTGTCTACTAGTTAGTGTATAGTATAATTTTGGTCAACAAGTGGCTAACCCTATAGAGTTTCTAGAGGTGTTAAAAGTTCGTTGCGTATGAACTGTGCTCTCTCTAGCCCATGACCTCTATTTCCTCTGCCCAAGGCTGATCTGTGGGCCGCCTGCCCTTGTGAACAGTCCCTGGTCCCTCTAGATCGATATTCATCTGCCTACCATGAGCTACGCTTGACCTGCAAATGACCTTACCGTGTGTTGAAGCTGGATCTATTACATGGATGGCACACAGCAGTTTCTGTTGGCTGAGGTCAGTGTACAAATACATGTTTGTGTGGGTAAAAGTGCACTAATTCGGAGTAGGGTGAGTGTGTTTGCCCACGGAATGCTGCATGTTGCTTTTTTTTGTTGGCAGTTCATGTATTTTTCACAGGACTAAGTGCCCGTGATGTGAGCGGGTGAGTGTTTTGTCATGTTCGCATGTGTATGGTAGGCCTCTAGTGTAGTTTAGTGATTCAGGCCTTGTTTACACGGCATGTTTTGATGCTCAGCTCTGATTTGATGCTTATATTATTATTTTTTTTTCCAGTTTGCCTGTTCTTTCAATTGTGACCCATATTTCATTCATGCATTTACGCTTGCTATATCTGAAACATTGTGCATGCTTAAATGTTTATTTTGTACCACACAATATTACTAGGCAACAAGGATGAGTCTAATGAATCCCCAAAAAATTCTGGCCCCCAAAGAAAATTCACAAACGAACAGTTAAAGAAATACGATAAAACTTTAGAACTAAAATGATGAGCCACATGTAATTGAGACAAATATATTTTACAATAAGTTCTTAATGATTTAAATTTGTTTCTTTAAATGAATGAATGAAAGATATAAAAAAGCTAACAATTCACAATTGTTTTTCCAGGTTTTGTCACTTGTGTTTATCGAAGGTGCTAATAATTTTGACCACAACTGTCTATGTGACTTGTCTTATGGGTATATTTTAAGCAATAACCAAAAGTGCATTGTATGAATCAAAATGATTGATTCATGCCAAAAAATCATTCGAATATGAAGATCATGCGCTCAAAAAAAAGAAGACTTTTTCTGCTTGTTTAGACTACTTATTTAAAAATAGTTGAAACAACACAATTTGTTAATTTCTTTGGGATGACAACTTAATTTTTTGTGTTCAGTCTACCTAAATTTGTAAAAAGTATGAAGTCTGTCACAACTTTTTTTGTGTTGGGACAACAGTGTGTTCCTTATAAAATATCATTTTTGTTTTTGCACAGCTTTCAGATGTATAAATCTCAATTTCTAAAAATTGACACATGACTTTTGCTATGGAGGGTCATAAATGGGAAAAACTATACATTGTTGGGGCCTTTACAAAAAGACATTCCCAAACCTGAGATGATAGTTTTCACAGATTTGGCTCATTTAAAACACCCACAGAAAAAAAATGCCAAAACCAAAAATTAAGAAAAAAGTAATAATTCAATATATTTACTATGAATTACCCTGGAAAAATATGTCCCAACCACACACTTTTTGATCGCCCTCAGAGCCATGCAATTCTAGTACCAGGCATGCTAGCCAAGAAGCTAGACACTTGGTGCTAACTCTGCAATCAAATAGCCAAACATCAACAAGTTTTTGAGATGGAGAAGGAGGAAAATGATCTTCATTATAGCCTGCACATATAACATGTACATTCTTATGTTTTGTCCTCCACCATTCAGAGAAATATTTGTGTGTGAGCAAGATCTTAAGGTGGGGATTATGGGCAGCCTTTTCATTATTTTTATTATTGATTATTATTATTAGTTTTGACACAATAATGTTCCACCTCCACATACTTTCTCCTGAGAATATGATGTCATTAAATAGTCCAGAAGTGGCAAATTGTCACAGTTTTCCTGACGTACAGAAAAATACAGCCTGCCTCTTGACAGTCGCATTGGAATATATGATTTATTTCCACATACGAATCTTGAAATATCCAAATGCACATGCTTTTTTCCCTGTGTACACAGCCATAGAACACATCTGATTTGTGTCACACATGAGCAAAAATCAGAATTATATTTTCATTGCATTTAACTGACAGTGTAAGTGGAGCCTTAGACTCACCCTGTTTCCATCTTTGTGGTGCGAGAGCTGCTGTCTCTGCTAATTGAACCCCGCAGGTGAAGTAAGGATGGAGGGAGGCAGTGGAAGGAAGGGAAAGCGGGGGGGAAAAGACTCGGGTGCGGCTGTAGTGCCCCTGGGGTTTCGGTCCCTGCAAGCCTGCTTCCCTTGGTCTAAATATCTGGCTTGATGCTCCGGGGCTTCCCTCTGTCTTATCTGCTGATAATTGGGTGCTGTAGCTACACAGCACACTTATGAAATATAGATTTCTTCTATATCTGTGCAGAAAGTGCACATGAAAACCTCCCGGAACTATTAGTCTGAGGTTTTACGTTGGAAACCAAACATCTCTGCGTTATGCACTCTAAACAGAAGGAGCAATATTGCAAAGCCGAATACAGTGCAGACTGTGTTGTGTTGTAAAGTGGTACCATTAGATTGTAGCTGATCCTTCGTTGTGTTTTTCCTGCACGGGCCCCCTCCAGCCGAGATGTTCCTCTGAGCCTCTCCGTAGACCTGGGATCTGAGTCGCCACTGGCTCTGTTCAAATTGCAGTCTACCAGTCTGATATGCTGGTAAAGTAAACCAACCAGAAGCTAGCAAAGTTTTGGGTACAAAGATTCCTGGAGGAAACCACACAGCTGTATGCTAGCACAGTAATTGTTAACAGGAGTTAGTTGATTTACGTGATTGTTCAGTTTTCAGGACTTATTGGAATCAGCAGTGTTAGCGACAGTGAATGGACCATTTTTCAATTGTGAAAAAACATTGTGATGTTTTCTTTGTTGGCAGAACTTAAAGGTGCCAAATAGCGCATTGGTTCAGTAAGGTAAATTGTTCTCTGATATCTACTGTACATATAGGTAAATGGCTTAGATAATTGTCCAAAAAACACCTGAAACGATTTTAAACACACAATTTTTACTCCATAAAATACCTACCCCTACAATCAGAAGATCCATTATTGACCGTATTTAGATTGGTCATGAATATTAATGAGCTCTGCTCTGACCTGCAGCTCTCTCACATACACATGCACACACCGCATGATGTACGCTGAACATGGGCAGTATAATAATACATAAGTTGTCAAAAAAACTATTTTAATAAATGAAGCCTAGTTAAAACTTTTTAGAGAGTGAGCTCTCTACAATAAACCCATCAGAGTGACGTTAACCTATTTTGCTCACAAGATCTGTTGTGGATAAAGGCTAAATTATCGTTATAATTATAGAAAAAAAGAGACCGATAAAAATGCATTGAGTTGTATTATTACGCTACAGTGTCAAAGAAAACACGTCCAGGAATTAATGTCAATCTCTGCATGAAAAGATGACAGTTTAGCTGAGCCATTTGACACAATTCAGCAGTCTGTATGTGTTTGTTGAATCATACACATTACATTTTCAATTAAACACACCTTATGTAAATACTGTAGTTTGCGTGTTGGCGGCAGTTTGAACATGTCTTGTGCAGTTGTTGCTCAATACTGCATAGTAAACAATTAGTGTCTCTCTTTGTCAAAATAAAAGTCCCACAAACATAGTGTTATATTTTTCTTTATTTTTATTTTCCCTTACTAAGGCAGGGAAAGGATTGCTGTTGTCTCAGTAGGAAATGTTGTGGCTTATCAAACTCAGCCTGAGGCTTACAAATTAATGATCCCAGAGCTACATATAAGTCGGTATTTTCTTGATGACGTGGCTGTCGTCAGGTCTGGATGAATGACCTAAAGTACAAGCAAATGATGAGGTTGAGTCAGGCAACAGTCTGCTTTTTGTTCTGATTGGCCTTTTGGCCATTGGGGATTTACACTCATTGATGTGACAACTTCAATAATGCTAGCTAGCAACTTTTCTTATGCACTTATTAACTGTAGAAAGGGAGGCAAAAAAACAAACAAAAAAAAAACACCCTGCTTGCTTTGCGTATAGTCTGTGGTCATTAGCTTCCAGTAAGGTAACTGCTGATTGTTAGCTACCTTAAACACTAAATAGAACTATAGTGTTACATGAGAAATCACTTAACTTTTTCTCCAGGTTCATTAAACCTCATGACGATACATTCAATTTAGGATTAAAAAACTTTTTTTCAAATGCATTCTCTTTTAAACTTTAAAGTACATTGCTAAATTCCTATCAAATTTCCCACGAACATATTAAGCAGCACTGTTGTCAGCTGTTTTTAACAATAAGTACTATTTATTAAGCACCAAATTAGTACATTAGAGTGAAGTATCTATGACACTGAAGATTTGTGTAATCTGAAATATAGCTTTATGTTATACCTCAAATATAACTTCAACAAAAAATAAAAGTTGTAACAATATAATAATGCTTCACAATATTACTGTATTTCAACAAATTTATAAATAAATAATGAACCATAGTTTACATTTCTAAACATCCAAATAGAACTAATTAGAGAATTTGACAGAAGTCAAATACAAAGTAAAATAATTGCTCAATAATAACAGGAGACACTAAAGCATCCAGAAGTAAACCAGTGAAATGTGGACAATGCATGTTACATTTACAATAACTTTCATCTGCAGTCATCGTTTTTTTTAAATATACAGCTTAGTTTCTTACAGTTTCATTCTAAGATCTCAAAATCACAGCTATTTTACATTGACAGTGCCTTTAGTTAATTTTAATGCTGCTCTTTTCCCATAAATCTGCAGTATTAGCCACGTTTGAGCATACGGCGACTCATTAGCATCTGACACCCACACTGATCTTAGCTCTCTCTCTCTCTCTTCTCATTGGCCCACAGTGAGACGACAGTGTCATGCAGTGATGTATAGACCTTACAGTGGATACTCTGAATACATTTTCTCAATTTCATTTTCTATGGACCACCAGGGCTTTGGTCAATATCAATTGCAATGCCTGGCTCCGGGCAGACAAATTCATTTCAATTACAATTACCATCGTCGCGACGTTGATTTATAGCGTTGTTTTCTTTCCAGCGCCTTCCCGCTCCCATTAATCAGCACTTGCCGGCCCGTATGATCTGCAGTTCATCTACCTGCCAAACGGGATTGCTCCGCCGAGCTTTCCTCCTCCTCACCCCCCGCCACAGACCACAGGGAATATTAGGATCCTTAATTCACACTCCATCTTTCCACATTTACTCATAACATGCTAACTTACGAGAAAGCTCACATGACGTGGTTCTTTGCTTCTCGTCTCACTCAGTTTATCTTGTTGAGTTAATGACATTTTTGAGATAAAATAAAATCTCTTGAAAGTCATTTTAAATGCGACAAATATGGTTTTGAAAGAGTTAAGCTATTTGAAACTAAAGATAAAGACTACATGTAAATGTCATATGTTATGTTATTATAAACTTGAATAAGCTGATGTTTTAAGAGACCCTTTGACCAAGAAAAACAATCTTTGTTAAATAATTTCGTATTAAATCATTTCTTATTTATGTATATTTTATGTATATAAAATAACATAAAATGATGAATGCCACCGAAGAGGCATAAAGTCTTTTAAAATGTAACTTGTGTTAGTTTAATGTGTATATTTAGAAATTTGTAATTTATATAATGAGGCTACAAACACTTATGTACTGCTGCATGTAAGTGGTTAATGCTTATTTGCAACGGTGTGAAAAAGTGCTCTTTACTGATTTCATTTTTTGCATGTTTGTTGCACTTTAATGTTTCAAATCATTCATTAATTTTCTTTTTGCCTTAGTCCCTTTATTAATCATGGGTCGCCACAGCGGAGTAAACCGCCAACTTATCCATCATATGTTTTATGCAGCGGATGCCCTTCCAGCTATGCAACCCAGTACTGGGAAACACCCAGACACTCTTTGTCAGGGTTTCAGGTTGGGGAAAAAGGACGAGGACCCAATTGCAGAATGAAAATAAGGGATTTATTAATAATAAAAGAAAATAAAAGGCAAAATAAACAACCCTGAGGGGAAAACATTAATTAAAAAATAAATAAACAAACAAACCAACTTCACTGGGCTGGCAGGGAAAGAGCATGGCTGGACACGACTAGACATGACAATAATCGACGACGAACTGGCGCAGTACAGCAAACATGAGGAGAATTTAAAGCAGACATGATTAACAAACAAACAAACAGGTGAACATAATAGACCAATAATGGGTTAACAAGGAGGGTGGGGCTAGACAATAGACAGGAGAGTGCATGACAACACAAGCCATGCACTAACATAAAGAGACTAGAACACGCAGCCAATGAGAGAACTCATTAACTGCGTACTCACATGACGACATAAGCACGCGGTGTGGGTGTAAACACACACACCACGTGCTAAACACAACAACAGAGGACTGAACGCGAGACACAAGCACACGATAAAATGAAAACATCTTACCGTGCGCTCACACACGCAACGTGCATGTTTCAAAATGAAACACACACCGCAGACAAACAAATCACAAGGACGAGAGCGCGCAATTGTGAACACGCCCAGACCTCACGCGCCCGCATCAAGCGGGAGCGCGCCCACAATCGGCACTCATACAAAGACACAATGACAACACACAGGACTAGACAGAGCTAGTGTCTGGACTCTGCCACCGAAAACAAGAATTAACAAGACTGAAGTGGCAGAACCCTGACACTCTTATTCACACACATACATACACTACAGACTTACCATTTGCTTATAATTTTATTTCACCTATTGCACATGTCTTTAGACTGTGGGGGAAACCGAGCACCCGGAGGAAACCCATGAGAACACGGGAAGAACATGCAAACTCCACACAGAAATGCCAACTGACCCAGCCGAGGCTCAAACCAGCAATATTCTTGCTGTGAGGCGACATTGCTACCCACTACGTCACCGCGCTGCCCCATGTTTCAAATCATTAAACAAATTTAAATATTAGTCAAAGATAACACATGTAAACACATGCAGTTTTGAAATGAAGGCTTTTATTAAAAAATATTTATTACAGGAAAACAAGCTGGCAGCTAGCTCTCTGCAACTCTCACATGGTCGCCCACTGAAGCTAAGCAGGGTCAGTACCTGGATGGGAGACCACATGGGAAAGATAGGTTGCTGCCGGAAGTGGTGTTAGTGAGGCCAGCAGGGGGCGCCCAACCTGCGGTCTGTCTGGGCCCTAATGCCCCAGTATGGTGAAGGGGACTCTATACTGCTCAGTAAACACCGTCTTTGGAATGAGACGTTAAACCGAGGTCCTGACTCTCTTTGGTCATTAAAAATCCCAGGATGTTCTTTGAAAAAGAGTAAGGGTTTAACCCCAGCATCCTGGCCAAATCTGCCCATTGGCCTCTGTCCATCATGGCCTCCTAACCATCCCCATATCATAATTGGCTCCATCACTCTGTCTCCTCTCCACCAATCAGCTGGTGTGTGGTGTGCGGTCTGGCGCAAAATGGCTGCCGTTGCATCATCCAGGTGGATGCTGCACACTAGAGGTGGATGAGGAGATTCCTCCCCCCTCCCATCCCACCCCCCATTGTGTAAAGCGCTTTGAGTGCCTAGAAAAGAGCTATATAAATGTAAGGAATTATTATTATTATTATAATTATTAAAACTACATAGCCTTTTGTGAAAAAAGTGTTTGCACCCTAAACCTACTAATTGGTTGGTTTAGCAGCAACAACTGCAAGCTAGCATTTTTTATAACTTGAAATGAATCTATTACAGCACTGTGGAAATATTTTGGCTCACTCATTTTTGCAGAATTGTTGTAATTCAGTTATTGGAGAGTTTTTGCCACAGCATTTTAATTGGATTCAGGTCAGGACATTGACTAGGCCACCCAAAGTCTTTATTTTTTTCCAGCTGTTTAGAAGTGGACTTGTTTGATATGCATTGGACTATTGTTCTGCTGCAGAATCCAAGTTCACTTCAGCTTGAGGTCACTAACAGATGGCCTGGCATTCTCATTCAGGATATTTTGGTAAACAAATTCAAACACTTTTTCCACACAGGACTATGGATTTAGGATGGTTTTGGATTTTGGTTTCTCTTAATAATCTTTGCTTAAAAACTGCATGTGTTTACTTGTGTCATCTTTGACTAATATTTTGGTTTTTTTGATGATCTGAAACATTAAAATGTGATAAACATGCAAAAAAAGAAAAAGAAATCAGCAAAGGGGCCAACACTTTTTCACATTACTGTATGCATTGTGTTGTTTTACTGGAATCTTACTGTGATTTTTTAATTTATTTTTTGTAGTGAAATGAGAGCAGAGCAGAGCTCATTAATCATGACCATTTCAGATATGGTTAAAAACAACCATATAATTTTAGGACCAATTCATAGGGTTGGAATTGGACCTGTAAAACTGTTTCAGGAGAATCTTCGCACTTACCTAAATCACATAAGTTCTAATTAGATATCAGAGAACAATCTAATATTTTGTATCTATGCATTCTATGGCTCCTTTTGTGACAGTGTAAATTTAGTTTGCTTTTTAATAGCATTTTAAATGCTCTGTTACATATATACAGTAGGACCTAAAAATGTGTTCTGTAATTGACCAAAGTGAAACCTCCAAATGGTTGGCCATGTACATTATCTGTTACTGTTCATTCACAAATGTCTGCTTTCATGAGACACATACGCAAAATTCCCATTCCCAATTCAACAGCCATCCAGTAAACAAGATCATTACATATTTATAAGCTTTGGCCATTTTCGTTGCCTCATAAATACTGTATATCATGTTGTTGTAGCGACTCAAGACTGAAAGCAGCCTACAAAGTGCTACCTTCTCTTAATTTACCGTTTGGATGCAATCAGTCTGGTACAAGCTATACCTAGTGCTTCCTCCTTGGTGTTTCAGGGTGAGTCAGACGTTGGCTAAATATGTGAGCGGGTGTCATTTCAGGGCGAGTGAAGCTGAGCCGGGTTGCCGCTGACATGACTGTGTTTGCAGAGTTCAAATTTGTCCCCACGGCTTGGCAGCTGCTGCCGGATCCTGCCGTGCTCTCCTGCGGTCGTCCTGTCTCAAACGTCACGTGAAGACTGGAAATTGCATGCACATTTGCCGGCGCCCCGACAGTTTCCAGAAAAGGCTGTGATTCAGGCCTCCAATAAAACAGCTCAGCCTGGACAGATGAAAAGTCTGTTTGGACAACATTTTGATTGTCCTGTTTTGGGTGTTGTGGGAAGCGGATTGGGTTTCAGCCAACACTGGAAAATACACATTAAAAGCGTAACTGGAGTAATTTGTCACCGGACAGATTTACTCCGGACAAAGTTATGGGAATCCTTAAAGGTTAATTTGAGCGCTCTAACGTTTGCCTATTTGCAGCGAGCAGAACGGGAGGCTCGTTCAATTTATGGTTACAGAGACCTTGGATCATCTTCCAAAACGAAGTTTAATGGTAAATATTCAGAAGAATTTCTTCCTGGAAGGATCTGTTAACTAACTTGCCAAACTGTCTCTTCTTTTCCGATATATTGCTTCCTTGTCATCTTAAATCAACAAAATAGATTTCAGTGAACTTTGAGCTACGGACACCTGGATTTTCTAGCTTTGGCTAAGGGTTATGAAAAACGAGCAGCTGGATCAGGTGTCACCTGAATGAGACGTTTAGAAGCGAATCAGATCTAAATAGAGCTGAACTGTCTTTCACGCCAATGATTGACTCTCTGTTATCGTACACTAAAGATTTTCATGTGGTAATTTATCACATTATGATCCACAGCTCTTCATTCTTAATAATGTTCCTGTGTGGTGGTCATGTTTAACTTTTAACAAGAAGTAAAGGCAGGGTGAAATTATGACCATCAAGAATTATTTTAACATCAACAACAACAACAATGTATTACTTGTGTTATTGATGTGTTGTATTGATTAACTGTTAGCTAACAATAGGCTACATTTCCATTACCCTTCAAATTCAAAAAGTGAAATGAAACATAACAGCAACACATACATTTTGCAAAAGCTTATCTAAAATAAAACAGTTTTGCATTTGCATGAGATGATTTTCAGGTAATTTGCAAAAGGAATATTTTGGAAAACTGCTATTTTTCATTTGCAGGTCAGCTGGCATACGTAAAAGTTACATGCTTGTTCTTTAAAGAAAGAGATATTCCCAAGTACTTTAAAAAATATGCCTATTTTGTGATTCACTTTTTCCCCCTTTATTTAAGGTCATGAATTGCGTTATGGGACCTTTATCTCTGGGTTATTGGTAGATCAGATACGGTTGCGGTTGTAAGTTTTAGCAAAAATGATTTATATTATTTATTAAATTTCCCATTTATTGTATTTTACTAACGTCTACTCTTACCCCAATCCTAAACCCAACCGTCACAGTAATGTAAAAACAGTAGATGTGCCGAGTATTGTTTATGTTATTTACTAAATTACCCAATAAATTGTAGTTGTAGGTGTTTATTAACACCTACCCCCACTCCAACCCTAAACCAAACCATCACAGTGCTGTAAAAATAATAAATATTGTTATACAGTGTTACAAAAATGATGCTATATTTATGTGCGTATCCACAGCTATATCCTATATAGACTTCACTTTATCTCTGCTCTGTCAACTTTGGATGTCAAAAATATAACTTTGCAGTAAACCTGCAAAAGTGACTTTTAATGACATGTTTGAAACAATATGTTGCATGATAAATAACATAGTTCAGTGGTTCTCAAACTTTTTCCACCAAGTACCACCTCAGAAAAAAATGGTCTCTCCAAGTACCACCATAATGACCAGTATTGAAATACAGCAGCGTTGTTGGCCTAATTAAGCAGCAACAGCACTGCACAGTTCAAAAAGGAGACAAATAATTCCTATTATTAAGAATATGTATTATTGTCAGCCACTTTAAACAATATAAATAGTTTGAACATTACCTGTGCTTGCAGACAAAAAAACTTAACCGTTTAAATTAAAATGTGCCTTTAAAAGTGATTTAAGAATGGCGCTGTTTTTAAAAGTACAAAGAATAATATTTTACATGTACAGCAGTTATGTATAGTAGCCCTATTCATCAAAACCTGGAAATGTTGCTTGGACCTGATGAATTGGCTATATGTCATATACGTATATATACACATTCTTTTATATATATTGAGATATATATTGCAAGTACAGATGACAAATTTGTATATCTTTGAAACCTAAATGTTATTTTGTATTTTGATATGATTTAGAATTACATATTTAAATTAGAAATTAGATCTGCTTACTGTGTCAGAAAAGCGAGTGATTAATGCATAAAGTCCATAGTCTGTTGATATTTTTGATTCTGATTGGGTGGAGGGTGTGCACTATTTTCATTGAACCACACAGGTAGTTCCAGTCAGTTTTGATCACAGTTCGAAATAAATGCGCTTCTCCCAAATGTTTATAGTTACCATAGCAACTAGCATGTGTTGCACAGGAAACCGATGAGGGCTATTAATGGCGGACGGGAAATCCGCAAAATTATAAAAAATACTCATCAATTGCCACAAAATCAAGTTTTAAGAGTTTTCAAGCGAGAATGTAGTTATTCAAATAGGCAGTTTATAAGGATAGCGCGTGTATAAAAAAGATGGAAGCTTCAGGCGGTCAGCAGCAGCTCCGCGAACCTCCGCAAGCATCGCGCGCCTCGTTCTCTTCCTCTGCGCGATGACGCACAGAGGAAGATGACGCTTTGACGTGATGCACTAAAGTAAACATTCCGAGCACTCCAGCGTAATGTAAGCTTCAGGGAACAGCCAGTGCTGTCTGATCACGGTGTTTATGTACGCGTCAAAGGGTTAAAAAGTGTGTTCATTTTATTCTTTTATTATTCAGCGATTCTTCCGCGTACCGCTAGAAGAAAGCCCGCGTACCAGCAGTAGAAAAATAACTGAAAAGGTATTCAGGTAGTTTATATGGTATTTAACAAAACTTAGGCATGAAACACATCAATTCATGTTATTAGAAAGGTTAAGGAGTGTCACTTTTCACACTTTTCAACATCCAAATTTGTTGGAAGAAATATCAAGGTCCCATAATGCAATTAAAACCATAAATAAATGTTTAAAAAAATCCATAAATCACAAAATATGGAAAAATGTGAATTAATGGATTCGTGAATAAGATGAAGCAGGCACTACAGAAGCCTATGTCTATGTATGCTATGTATCTTTTTATTAAAAATATGGCTGAAACATAAGTAAACCTACTCGCATTTGTCGTCCTGATAAAACAAAATATTTAGTCAACTTGTGTTAGTGTCTTTGATAGAAACCAGGTTAATGATAGTAAAAATATAGCAACAAATGTAAATGACTCTTAGTATCATAAGTTTTTAAATTTAGTCCAGTAACCAATATAGTACCAATATTTTGTGCATCAGCACATGCTAATGCAGGGAAGTTCACATCAGTGACAGTTCCTCATTTTATATTTGCTACCTGCATCTATAAAAGCAGCTAAAAAGCAGACCGCCGCTAATGAGTGAAGTCTGGCGGGCAGTCGGCCGGTCTGAGAAAAGCAAAGCGCACTCAAGGCTGGATGGCTGTTACTTCAGGAAGTGCAGCATCTCCACAATGCAGGTCTGATGAAAGCAGGAGAGCTCTATTGATCGGGTTCTGGGGGAGGATGGCCTGCGGTGGAAGTGAAGCAGAGCCGCTGAAGAGGGAGAGCAGAACTGAGAGGCTTCCTAGGGCCGCTTAGGGCAGATGAGGAGGGATCTGGGGGACGTCAGACCTCCGCCTCTCTCTCAATGCTGCTTACTTCCATAGGGCTTGAGAGTGTGCAGTGTAGTGTTGCTGATGAGAACTGTCGGATCGGCTGAAGGTCAGACAAATGGCTGACTTTAGGGTTGTTGTGCCCACACACTCAAAACAAACACCAGCTAGAGCCCAACATGGGTAAATGTCTTACAATATGACGGATCTCACAGATATTTCACAGGTTCAAAAGTGAGGTTAAAGTGGGTCAAAATATGTGCTGGATCACTGAGCTGAAGCTAAAGCTGTTATCCATCGGCCTAATGCTTGTTTTGCAGAATTGTACCTCTTTTCTCAGGTCAGGGACACTGTCCTAGTGGTGGACTGTAACTAGTGACTTTAATTCCCTAATCAAAATTGTTATTATTTACTTTAAAGTTACATACTTTTGAATAACGTTTGAATCTACTTGAATACTTTTGAATGTTAGCTGAAGTGTATGGGGGCAACTTAATTTTTTTATGTTCAATCCACTTAAATTTGTAAAAACGATTAAGTTAACTTAATCTCTTTTGGTCGGGAGAACATGAAGAAATTGTGTGGAACCCAGCATTTTTTTTTCAGTGTATGGAATTTAAGCTGATTTGGGACACAGACATTTATGCCTTATTAACACTTATATATGTTTTAGTTTATCACACTAACCATGAAAACATTCAGTATATGCTTTGTGATGCTCCTTTTGACCTGTAAAAACTTGGAGCTTCTCTTCTTTTATAGTTCAAACCTGTATAAACTGGATTAGTACAAATGCACACCTCCACTGGCTTTGGTTCCCATTTTTTTTTTATATTTGTTTTGTTGTTTTTTATTTTATGAGAAAATGTGACTATTTTACCTGGCGCCAGGAAAGAGGCTAATTCGTACAACAAACGAAACTAAACAATATTAAAAACTTAAGATTTTTATAAAGAGGCTTGCCTCCAATCCCTAACCCTACCCCTCTTTGGAGTATAAGCTAAGGTAACACTTTATTTTGATGGTCTATTTGAGTATTAATAGACTGTCTACTTAAT
>CAIGQQ010006052.1:12564600-12595033 GCA_903798035.1 Danio albolineatus | reverse complement strand
TTCCTATATTAATTCATATATAATTAAAGCTATATATATATATATATAATATAAAAGTTAAAAATTAATTGTATAAACACAGTTGATGGTAAAATTATTTGTCTTCCTGTGCAATATGTATTCTTTTTCAAATATTTCTTAAGTGATATTTAACATATTAGGGAGAACTGCATAGTTCTTCAGGAGAAAGTCATGTTTTATTTCAGCTAGAATAAAAGCAGTGTTTATTATTATTAATAATAATAATAACAATAATAATAACATTTTAAAGTCAATATTATTAGCTCCATTAACCTAGTTAAGCCTTTAAATTGCATTTTAAGCTGAATACTAGTGTCCTGAAAAATATCTAGTAAAATATTTTGTACTGTCATCGTGACAAAGATAAAAGAAATCAGTTATTAGAAGTTAGGTATTAAGACTAATATGTTTAGAAATAGTTAAAAAATAAAAAATAATATAAAGGAATTTAGACTTCAGTTGTATATATTTATACACCAATGTTTTGGCCAGTAATCTACATCTGCTGATTAATTAAAATGTATACATTGAAGTTATAAGTTATTAAAAGATACATTTGTGCTGAGTCAAATTTGTGCAGAGTGTAAAGAATTGTGTGTTGAGTTAATTGTACTGGGGATGACCAATCTGCAGTTTGAAAGCTCGGCAATGCTAAAATTTTGTGAGGTGGAACTTATAGTAACTTATTAAGCTACTATATGCAGACTCTGCTCTGGAGACCCTTCAAGTCTGCATTGTGGAGTCTTCTATTCCTCCATTACCCTCTTCAGCAATTTAATTAAAGAAAGAGAAATGATTGAGTTGACTAGAAACTCAATTACCTCACCGTAATCTGTGTGGCAAGTCATAAAAAAACATTTTAATTTTTGCACACATTGTGAGTTTAGGTACAGATGTACCTGCTTTGCCCTTTGTGATATTTCCTAATATCCTGTACCTCTGTGGATTATCTCTCCTGGCGTGATCAGCCTGCGGAGCCAATGTGCCCCGGGGGACAAATCGGCCTGGGCGGCGCGCTAATTGAAACGTGTCGGCGACTCATTGACGTCTTGGCTCTTGTTTCAGGGCTATTTCAAACCACAATGCTGATTGCTGGTTTCAGATCACGAAGGGAAAAATCAATATGGCCTGAGAGACCAGGAACTACTCTTTGCAGGTTTAACTCTTGCTGGATATGTAGCATACAGATAGGCCAACAAGCGCACTGTTATGTGCTAGAAAAATACCATCGACACAATAATAGACTGATTTGAACACTATAGAAACTTCAGAGTATTTCATTCAACATTCAATTTCTTTAGGAAATGTTCCATAGTATATAAAACTCATCATACAAATGACACTATGTAAATGTTATTTCTGATTTAAATTGCAACGCTATATTTTGCTCCTGTGTTTGTATGGCATGTCTTGAATGCTATGCTTTTTCCTCACACTTTTTGTCTGATGTTGTTGTTTTTTTTCTCCTAGAAACTGTGAAAACAGCAGCAAACATCTTAATAAGTGTTAGTCTGCTGGTTATCTCAAAATCTTGCACATTTCAGCTATCGGTGTGGCCTAAATAAATGGCCTATAAATGCAATTTTGTGGAGAGCTAACTTGCTTTTCTTTGATACCCTCCACATATGGTTAGATCTTTTGTAAAGTGGATTTGCAGATGAGATAAGGAATAATTTATGTTTCTTTCACAGCTTGGTGCAACATCCTATGGCATTTTTGTCAATAATGTTTTTTTTCCCTTTCTTTTTGCCTAGTTTCTATTCAAATAATGATTATCATGACCAGTGATGTACGCTGATACAGTGCTATGCAGCCAATTTGGCTTTTCCTGACCTTCCAGTCATATCTGTGAGAATTTACATTTTAAATGAGTGGCTAGTATGTATATATATACAGTTGAAGTCAGAATTATTAGCCCCCTTTGAATTTTTTTTCCTTAAATGATGTTTAACATAACATGTCTGATAATATTTTTTTCTTTCGGAAAAAGTCTTATTTGTTTTATTTCGGCTATAATAAAAGCAGTTTTTATTTTTTATTTTTAAATTTTAAGGTCAAAATTATTAGCCCCCTTTTTTTATTCAATAGTCTACGGAACAAACCATCGTTATACAATAACTTGCCTAATTACCCTAACCTGCTTGGTTAACCTAATTAACCTAGTTAAGCCTTTAAATGTCACTTTAAGCTGTATAGAAGTGTCTTGAAAAATATCTAGTAAAATATTATTTACTGTCATCATGTCAAAGATAAAATAAATCAGTTATTGGAGTTGAGTTATTAAAACTAAAGATTAAAATGAAAAAGTCTTCTCTCCTTTAAACAGAAATTGGGGAAAAAAATAAACAGGGGGGGACTTCAGCTGTATATATATATTTATATACAGCCAGCTACAGAATTAATGCCCTGATAGCCTTCAACAATGCTGTTTTGAACAAAATCAGACTAAAGTTTATTTGGTGTTTCAGATGTCAAACAGCCTGACGAAATGAACTTTCCAAAAACGGTTTGCTCTGGCTGGTACTTCTATCTGCCATTGGTCAGTCTTGATGATGTAATAGGTAGGTGTGGCTCTCAGGCTCCACCTTTTTGTTTACTTGGAAATCATCTTTGGTTGATATCTTTTGTTTAGTGTGTTGAGGTCAGTAAAATTATAAACCGTGAAAAGGTTGTACAAATTCAAGTAACTGTAATCGTGTAAAGAAAATTCTAATTGAAAGCAGCACTTATGCTGTTTTATCAGGTTTAATGTTATAGGTCTGTTTCCTAAACTAATGAAGGGCTCCTTATAAATAACGTCCACTGGACTTCATCAAATGAAGCTTGAAGAAGAACGCTTTTGTGCAACCAAAAAAAAAGACCTGGAAAAACGACTTTGTTTGCTTATGTCTTCTGTGTCAGATCAAGGTGTGCATTTACTATGGGCATTACGGTGATTAAATGTTGCACTGCTGACTCAAATATGCCATATTGCCTGATGTAAATGCAAACCCTGACTTGATGTGGAAGAGAAGACATTGGTGAACAAAGTCATTTTTACTTTTTTTTTCCGTATGATTAACGCTGAACCACTAAAGTCACATGGAATGCTCTATGGAGGATGAGGGAGCTCTCTTTTTGTTTGTGTTCTTAAGATGAATGAAGATGTCTGGAGATTGGTACGACATGAGTATTACTAATTATTCATTTTCCTTCGGCTTATTCTCTATTTCAGAGGTCGTGCCCAGCATTGGGAAACACCCATACACACTCATTCACACACACTCAAACACTACGGAGAGTTTAGTTTATTCAGTTTACCTATACAGCATGTCTTCGGACTGTAGGGGAAACTGGAGCACTCGTAGAAAACCCACACAAACGTGGGGAGACCATGCAAACTCCACACAGAAATGCCATCTGGTCCAGCTGGGACTCAAACCGGTGACCTTCTTGCTGTGAGGTGACAGTGCTAACCACTGAGCCACCGTGCCACCCCCATTAATAATTATTAAGAGATTTTTTTTTTTTTGGGTGCACTAACCTTTTAAAATGTTAATGTATTCTAATATATTTTTAAAAATTATTATAAAACAATGCTACAATAACGCTTTTCTATTTTCATATATTTCACCACTTTATCAATGTTGATCAGTCAAATAAAGAAACTTGCAGAAGATAAACTTTTGAATGCTCCATGTTTAGAGAGGGAAGGCGAGGAGGTCCGGTTGCTTGTGATGGTGTTGACAGCCTTAGACAGCGGGCTAAAATCAGTGCCCTCCTCAGCTGCCCACCCGTCTAGCTATGAAATAAATTCCATGTGGTAGTTTGGTCTGCCGGTCAAAATCACAGACTGCCCGCATGGCCTCTAGATCTCCAGAGAGCAGCGGAGGGCGCCGGCACGACAGCACAAACCTGAGGAGACGCTCCGGGTTTTACATTACACAGCATCACTTTACCGGCGCTGCATGAGCTGGCAACCGTGATCCTGAATGTCCCTCTGGAGAGTCCATTTAAAATCCAATAGAAGCCTTACTTTATGAGACCATGTAGAAAATGCAGATGAAGGAAAAATATTACGCAGTATGGTCACTTTATTTTGAAGGTCTCGCAACAGACATCCTTCTTGGCTTGGCAAGCACGTCATCTTACACAAACCCTAAACCTGATTAATACTCTAATGTAAAATGTAGTTGTAAAGTCAATATGATGTCTACAGGGGGCCATTAAAATAAACCTAATTTTGACATTTTTGTTGTAATACTGTAGTTTCGAGATGATGTTCTACTATGGGCTGTTAACATCCTTGAATTATGCATTTCTTTGACAACACTATCAGTCTGTGGTGGTCAGGGGTTGACGTGGTCATACAAGTGCTTAGTTCGGCTTGGACATGAGCATTTTTTTCATGAAAAGTCTTATTCTCAAACTTCAAGACAAATAAAAGAGCTAAACATGCAGACTTCTGCACCCACAAACTTTAATTGATTGTTAAAAATTTAAATGGGAATAATAATATGCCAAAATGTATTATTACATCAGTTTTCTAAAAGCTCTATAATACTGGCTAACTGTAATTATGGGCTTCGCTGACACTTATTGGATGCATTATATAAATTTAATAACTGTTAGCTTCACATTAATTTTTTTCCAAGTTTTTTTAGTTTTTGTTTCGCAGTTCTCATTCATCTCTGCCGTATTGCCCTGCAGCCCAAGACCGGTTACTCACTGAAGCTTACCAGAGCTGAGCCTGGTCAGTACCTAAATGGGAGACCACATGGGAATACTAGATTACTGTTGGAAGTGGTGTTAGTGAGGCCAGCAGGGGGTGCTCAACCTGTAATCTGTGTGAATCCTAATGCCCCAGTAAAGTGAAGGTGACACTATACTGTCAGTGAGCGCCGTCTTTCGGATGAGACATTAAACTGAGATACTGACCCTCTGTGGTGGTTAAAAATCCCATGGCACTTCTCATGAAGAGCATGGTGTAACCCTGGGGTCCTGGCCAAAAGTGCCTTCATTGGCCTTCCAGTCATCTCCATCAACTGAATTGGCTTTATCACTGGTGAGCACACTGGTGCTGTTGTCCTGTGGCTGCCATCACATCATCCGAGTAGATGCTGCACACTGGTGTAGACTCCCTCCCCTCATGATTGTGAAGGGCTTTGGGTGTATGGCCATACACAGTACATGTGCTATATAAATACACATTACATAGTCTAATTATACATTCAACTCTGAAAACAGACAAAACTTTAAATATTATATATTTATAATAATTTATTATTATAATTTTATTTGCAGAAAACGTTAATATGTCAATATGTTTTCAGATGTTAAATAAGGGGAGGAAGGGGGCTCTCAGAATCAATTTTCTAATATTCCATATTGACCTATTGTACGGTGGCCGAGAAAGGTTAACGCACTGCAGTTTAAGAAAGCACATGCAATAACAAAATACACCAGCAAATTCTCACAACACAAACAACAAAAGAAACATGCAGCAAGTAGGTCAAAACACAACGGAAATGTTTCAAGAGGACCCAAAAACATGACAGACCCAGCTGATACGGACCCGCAGTGACTGTTGTTCAGTGAAGTGATTGGTGGTCTTTGAAAGGTGTAATATCCTGATTACATGATTCCGTTGTCTTTTGTAAATTATTAGTCTAATTAATGATCAACTGAAACATTGCGTTATTAAATAAATTAGCTACATCCATATCTCAGCTGTGTCCGTCATGTTTTTGGGTCCTCTTGAAACATTTCCGTTGTGTTTTGACCAATTTGCTGCGCGTTTGTTCCGTTGTTTGTGTTGTGAGAATTTGCAACAGGTGTGCTGTCAAATTGATGAAGATTGTTTCTTAATTTGCTGGTGTTTTTTGCTATTGCATGTGCTTTCTTAAATTGCAGCGCGTTAACCTTTCTCGGCCACCGTACAATTGTCATTATTTTCTACAAATAAATAATAAAATTAGAAATGATAAAACTCTTTTGAGATTCTAAATGCAATTCATTAGCAATTTATAAAATAAAACGCAAATGAACATTTTACTCACAACACGTATCTGATGGCAAATTCAGAGAGGAGATAATGACCTTAAAGTTCTTCTAATTATGTATGTTTAGTTTTCTATTTGCATTAGCTCAGCCAATAGCGCGACACTGCTGGTCATGTGATGTAAACACGGCGTCATGCAGTCAGCGAGTTGCTGATCTGTTCTCCAGAATGTGTTAAATGCATTCTATTCTTCATCTCTTGTAAGCTCACAACTTATGTCTAAATAGTGTTGTTTAGTTGTTTACTTGAAAACTTTTTAACGAGAGTTGCAATACTGACTATACCTTCAATTACTCTTGCTGCATTTTCACTGTATTAATGCTGATGGGGATAGAGACAGTGTTTTTTCCGATATGGGCAGGCTTCTGTATTTTTCTGCTCATGTCTGAAAGGCTGGCTCCAAGCATTAGGGGTGGGCTCTCGCTCTCTGATGGTTTTCCAGTGAGTATTTGTCAGGTCAGACTGTGCACCGCCCGGCGGTCTCCGCTCCTCTCCCCGGGTTATTTATTACCTCTCTCCCCCGCCGGCAGCGCTGTGGCTGCGGGGCCGCTGCCAACAACGGCGCGGAGGCGGGGACGACTGCAAGGGGGTTTTCTACAACCGACAGAGGGACTCTGAGCATCGACCTGCACTGAGAACAGGGAGAGAAAGTTATTATGTATTATACCGAGGGAGTTATTTTTATAAATAGACCCACCTAAGGGAAAACTTTAAGACCATGTGTTTAATAGAAGTGAAACAATTTTTGCTCAATATTATTTGTAAAAGTATTTTTTAGAAAAATTCAAGAAGCCTATTTTTATAACAGTTTTGTTCATGTATCAAACCTCTAATATGCGAGTTTTGAGTTTGGAACTTCAGACCTGCTTTAAAGGTGTGTTGCTGTTCATGATTTGACAGTATTAAATAGTCTTGCAATAATAAGGCCTCCTAAATATTTCTTTGTTACAGTATGGAAACCTTTAGATCAGTATAATAAAATGTAAACAATTTGAATACAGACACTGCATCCAGTGCATAAAAACAACTCACACTAGTTGTATTAAGGAAATCTTATTCATCTTGATTTTATCAGTTATTACATACTTTACTTTATACTGACACCTGTTGACCTTGATGTTTAATGAAGTGTATTAAGTAACTTTATTTGTTTTATCAAATCAATACTATTATTTATTTGTATTTTTTATATATATTTTTACAAGCAGTGTATATTCAAGTGGATAAACACTTGATTTGTTTGTCATAGATCGATACACTTTTATCTCTCTTATTTATCTCGACTGACAAGTACCAGTTATTACAAGATTTATATTAACACCTGTTGAACTAGATGTAAAAAAGTATTATATGACTGCCATAAATTCACAGCCAGTCACAACCATTATTTTACTTAGTTTTAGACCAACATTGTAATATCAGGGATAAACACAACTGCCTCATTTATAGATGCATTATTAGTAGTAGTAGTTGCAATTGTTAAAGAATTATTGCATATTAGTATGTTGTCATAAACTACTACAATGTTTTTTTGTTTTTGTTTTTTTTTTTGCTTTTCCTCAGTCATTTCAACCTAAGTTTGTCTGTATATTTATGAACATGCGAGGGGTGACCCAAACCTCATATAATAAAACAACAGAGAAGTTGCTTCAGCATGCTTGTTGTGAAATGTGAAACCGTTGCAGCGAGTGGGTGGCTTTCATTTTGATGAGCACGAGGAGGATGCCACAGGTTGTTCTTCTGAACTGTCGATAATGTGGGGGCTGAAAGTTCAGGGGAAGCCGTCCTGAACCCAAACTGTGGGCTGAATGTTACGTTGTCATCTGTAGATTTAGGGGAACCCCTCCTTCATAAACAGTGAGTCACCAGCGGTTTTAATGCAGAATTGAGTGGGGGTGAGGGGGCAGGGTATCCCCGCGGGGGATCCTCACACTGTAGCTTTCAGGGATCTCCTGAGCTCTCAGAGAAACTCTGACCTTTACATTGTTTCCAGTTTTCATCTGATATGTCTTTGTGGGGGCGATTTTTGGATTTCTACATTTAAACGGTGCATTGGAAGTCTCACTGACTGAAGTCAAAAAAGTGTCTGAGGCACACTTTGTGATCTATTCATTTATTTTTTAAAGCTTTTACTATTCAATTAAGCTTTACTTGATTTTATAAAGCAAGATTTATTAACATATTATGAACAATAATGATGATAGTAATGAACTTTTCCTTGAAAAATATTTAGGTAGTCCAAACAAAATGTGAAACTACTATTACTATTTTACTATACTCTCTAACATTCTTAAAACAGTTATCTGTTTGCACACTTCTGAACTGTACACTACAGTATTCAACAGTACTAAGAGAATTCTTACAATTGTAATAAATCAGTTTTAATCAACCAAAGAATTCAGTGGCAGCTTAATGTTGTAGTTTTTGTTGTTGCTGGTGTTGTTGCATTTACTTAAAATAATAATAACAGTGACTTACAACTGTCATTTTTACCACCAGTTGTACTAAAGAACTGAATACCAGTTAATGATTTGTATAGGTGGTGTCATGTTGTAAACCAAAATAAAATTAGAGTTGATAAAACCCTTTTTAAATAAACACTTGCTTGACAATAATGTTTAATGTGTAGGTATGTTATTATTGTTATTATTATTCATTTATAAGTGATGGTTAAGACTTTCTTATAAACTGTGGAGAAAAAAGTGCTGCTTACTATTTTTATGTAAACTGTGATAGAATACCATTATAATACTATTTTAATGGTGCCAAAGTACCATTTAAAATTTGAAAAGGAAAGTTGTTTTTTCTTTGAAGTGTGTAAAGTTGCAAATTATTGTCTTTCAAATAAATGCTTGTATTCGTCATAGTACCATGAAAATCAAAATGTATTTAGCAGAACAATGTTTTAATAATAATAATAATAATAATAATAATAATAGTAACAATAACAACAATAATAATAATAATAATAATAATAATAATAAATTGCAGCCTTGGGGAACAGAAGAGACCTCTTTCAAAACATAAAAATATGAATTTTTAAATATATGTATGGCTTTATTTTTGTTAAATAAAGTATGGCGTATAGCCACTCAGTTACTTTTTCTGTTTATTTATTTGTGTTGTGAAGTTCTCACAATCATTATATAATATCTATTATTATACACAGGGCTAAGATTATATCAGATTAAAGTATTAAAATTGCCTTTCCAGCAACTGTCATAATAAAAACATAGGCTAACAAGTCAGCAAGAGAAGCATGAATTAACACACTGATATAATGTAAACTAGTCCACATATCTGATAACAAGAATAAAAGAAGAAAATTGTATCGAAACGTTTTGTCTTTCTTATAAATACTGTATAATGCACTTTTTTCGGGTCAGGACTGCTTGTTAGATAACTTACAGTGACCTTTATCTGAGTAGCTCGTATATTGACAGTAAACAAATCGTTTTTTCATTTAAAGAATCAAAGTAACCTAACAAATCTAACCACATAGTTGTGTAAGAATGGAAAAATTAAAACCTAAATGAAATGATTTCTCTGAACTTTCTGCAGTAACTGGAAACAGTGACGCGGGCGCGTCCGTCGCGGACCCCCTTCAGTGGGCTCGCGCTCGCGCTGCCTCCGCTGTTTAAATGGGCCAAGTTTGAGAAGCGGCGGAGAGTGCAAATCTTGTTTGGTCTGGGTCTGTGAACTAAAGCGTGACTTCAGCGACGTATTAGGGGTTAAAAAAAACGAACGGGAGAGAAAAAAAATCCAAAGTCCCATTAGCGCCAGGCATCATTTGCAATCGAAAAGGCGCACATAGATGGCATAATTATTTCTATCCTCGTCAGATATGAAAATGCTCCGAGCCAGTCTGATTCACTACCTACCCACTGTGCATATACTACTGAACTTTTACGTGATCTACACTACACAAACACGGGCTTTTATGTGTTAAAACCCTTGCTGCGTGGTGCCTGGACATAAATAAACTCGGAGTGGATGCAGGATATAAGCGTAGCGGAGTTGCCATAGCGATTATTTTAAAGGAAACGCGGGATAAACAATCATTAAAACACGCTCAGCAGCGCTAATATCTGGCGGAGATGTCAGGCATTAGTCCGATTAGATGTGGTGGGCAGGAGCGCGGGGAGACCCGTCATGCGAGCAGATCACTGAGGAGAAGAGTGAAGTGGTGAATGGCTGAACTTAAGCGCTCTGCTGTCAGGCAGCGACGCGGGAGTCGTGAGTAAACACACCGGTGCGCCTGGAACTCCGCGAACAGGGACACAAGTTGGGACGCATGAACTGCTAATCACTCGTTGCCGGCGCTCCGCTTCGGGTAACATGCCTGCCATCAAAAAGGAGAGACTGGATGGAGAAGACATGGCATTAGCCGCCTTCAACCAGCCTGAATACCTGGCCCCTTTAAATGCCACCGCTATCCCCGTGGTGACCCCTCATCCGCCGCCGTACGATCACATTTTCGCCCATCATCAGCGCGCGTACTTGGGCTTTCGCGACACCGCGCTGCATCAGCAGCACCTTCACCACCACCCGGACGACTTCATGCTGGAGAGCTTCTCGTCTATCCCGGACTTTCAGCCGTTTTTCGACAACGGAGAGCCTTGTATCGAAGTGGAATGCGGGGAAAACAAAGCACTACTGTACATTAACAAACTGTGCCAGGGCAGCAAAGGGCCCTCCATCAAATACCGGGCTGAGTGGCTCACCCCAAACGAGTTCCAGTTCGTCAGTGGAAGAGAGACAGCCAAAGACTGGAAACGGAGTATCAGGCACAAAGGTAAGCTAGTTGCCGGGTGCACACGCATGGATTTCACTTTTGAAACGAGGGTTAATTGAGCTTTAGTCCTCTTCTTGGGTTAACAGAAGAGTTTTATGGGTTACTCAAGTGATACTACTTTAGCGCGTTGACAACTAGAGCTCACACTGCTTGGAGTCGAACGGCTTTGGATTCTCACCGCTGGGAAAAAAAGGTGAAAAGTAGTTTTGACGCACGTGGATTGTATATGTGTTGAATGAAATCAATGTTTTCAATAGGATGTTAAAACTTTTGAAGATAAATTAGACGTAAAGCTGGTTTTGTAATGAAGTAGATCAGGTTTATATCACCGGTGGCACATTACCAAACAGTTGTGGGTTAAGCTTTTGTTTACCAAAATTTCAACCAGGTTTACTGTTATCAAGTCTGAAACTTACATTATGTATTATTTATATTAACGCTTAGCTGATATCCCTACTCATTAAGAGTGTTTTGCTTTGTATCTGTAATCGTGTCGTAATGACATCTTTATTTACATGCAGGCTAGTTTGCACGGTCATCTCGTTTCTATTCAGTTTATCACTTTTTAAAGTTATAACACTCTTTACTTCACTAGTTAGAAGTCAATAAGTACTGTTAACGTATTTATGCAGGTTGTCACAAATTGTAAGGCAGCAATTTAACTTATTTTTTTTCACTTTTAGTAGATTTTTATTCTTTATCTGGCGTCTGTCCATCTATACACGCGTCTTTAGAATAATATAAGGTTTTTGACTAGGTTTCAATTTTGTTTACATAGTGAATTAGTCTATACATATATATGTAATTGAGTTTTTGTTATGAAATGCAGTACATCAGGATTGTGACACATTATCATGAGGCTGCAATTGTGTATATACAGATTTGAAGTAGGAAACGCTATATTTTGAAATGTTACAGTATTTTGACTAACTTTGGGCTGATTTTCCAGTTCATAGAAGTATGAGAGGTCACTTGAGTTTATTTTCAAAGGTTTCAAGTCTCTTTTCAGATTCGTTTATTTTGGTTAACAGACTAATTTTGTGCATCTGAACTCTGGGTATGACTTTTGGTCACTTGCTGTAAATAAAATAAATGTCCTTTAAAGACACTTTTGGTGCAGAGCGTTAGTGTCCTGCGGATGAGTTTGACAGATGGGTGGACGACTACAGGAGCTGTTAAAGTAGTCAGTGGAGGGGTGCGTTTAGCTGATTTGAGTGATAAGAAGCAGGTCTATTCATGATAGACTATTTTGAGAAGAAAGTTTGCTGCATTATGGCAAGCTGAAATGATTGCATTTGAATGGTAATCTTCATTTTGTTCTGCTTGTGAGCTTATACACCCACAGAAATCTAAAAGGAAGTTTGTTTTTTTTAGGAAAAAGTCTGAAGACACTTATGTCCAAAGGAATCTTACAGGTACATCCGCCTATCTGTGACTGTCCAGGCTGTAGAATTTCGTCTCCTGTGGTAAGTTAGCTGTTTAGATTGGCTGATGTTACTTATGTATTTATTGCAGTACTTTATATACAGTAGTCAACATTTGAAGTGGATCAAAAATATTTTAAAAAAGGCCATTGTGCAGTAGTTGATGAAAGGTGATGATCCACTTTAAATGTTGACTACTGTATGTGATGATAACTTGCTCTTTTCTACACTTTACAGTTCACTAAAAAATGAAAGTTCCTCATCTGTTTATCTCTTTTTTAAAAATGTGTTAGCAGCCTATAGAGTCTATACTTTGCATATTGCATATTTTATCCACACAGTGATCAATCTATAATGAGTGATTAAATGATACTGAAATTGTCATTTGTTAACTATTCCCTAAAATATTATTATTGACATTGAAGAATTACAAAGTTTGAACATTGTCATTTTATGTTGAAATTGCCACATGTAAAATATAAAAACATTGCAAATTTAAGTGTTGAATGACACACCATTGCCGATGAATTACATGGTTTGATGCGTTTTTCTGTGTATTGCATTAGAAATGTTAAGAAGGACAGTGACTTGCTGTCAGTGTTGTCACGGTTGTTTCTCAGAAAGTAAATAAAGACCCATTACAAGGAAATGTGAAATGGTTGCAATTGATTGTTTTGGTTTGTTTGACTCCGAGCTGCAATGTAAGGTCACAGATTGTCTGTAGCAGATGTGCGAGCAAAATACACGGCACGCTCCTTATTTTCACTTTTCCAGGACGCTTCATCGATCATGTAGACGACAAAACTAGTTCAGTGTCCGTGAAGGTCGGAAAGAAATTGGGAGTAGTTGAAAGATTCATCTCTCAAGAGGGCATTTTTGCTGATTTTTTTAGTTGTTGCTCTGTTGGCAATGTCACGGAAAGGGATCATATCCTAAAGTTAATCAGTAATATTAATAGCTGATGTATGGAGCTTCATATCTCTTTTTGATATCTCCCACCACAGTTAGAACAATCAGCTTTGTGCATTGTGTGTGTGTGTGTGCATTCACCACACTGGCTAGTGGTTGGCTGCTTGCAGTATTTGTCCACGCAGGTGCTGTGTTTTTTATCTGAACTGAGCGCGTCTGTTGCCGCCTCTAACGGTTAATCTGGAGGGGAAGGGCGTAAGAAGCTTACTGAGCTACTGAACGTAGCTACCGGTGATTACTGAGGCAGCGGCACGCAAAGCGAAGGCGCTTCAGATAAGCTGGAGGTGTTTGAGTGATGCAGGTAAACGACTGAGGAGGGCCTAAGCCAGAGCCAGAGGAGATAAAAACTTAATGGCTTAGTTGTTTGGGGCCCTTATATTACCTCTCACTGAGGGCGTTAGAATCTCAGGGAGGCTGATTTTGAAGATGAAGTCGAGGAGGCTTGTCACTGGCTCTGTCTGATTCTTGTCTTATCATTCCCGAAGTGAAAGAGTTCGGCGGTGCCGTATCATCTGATAGTGTTCGGATGAATCAAACCCTGACTGAAATTGTCTTGCTTTAATTGGTTTAACCAGCTTTCATCTGATTATTTAGAATCGCACGTAAAAGTCTTTTTGAAGTTTCTACATTTACTTTGAAACATTAGTTTTTTTCTTGTAAGTGCTGTGACTTCATCTGATCTGACTGTGTGGTGGAATGAATGCTGTATTTGATCTTTGGCTTGCATTATGTACTAGACCATTTCAAAAATAAATAAATACACCATGTACGTGATGACCATATCTTCAAATCTGCTGACCCAATTCTGCATTTTTGGGTTTTCAGTTAATTTATTTCTGAAACTGTACACATTTTCGTTCCCCATACATTCCCCTATTTTGCTTTATGTTACTTCCTCCATAGAGTTTCTCCCTTAAAGCGATAGTGCATCCAAAAATAACAATCACCTGATCATTTATTCTGCCTCATGTTGTTTAAAAACCTTTATGAGATTCTTTCCTCTGTCGAACACACACAAAAAGTTATTTTGAAGCATGCTGGTTGCTAGCACCCATCAACTTCCATAGTAGAAAAAAAATAATCAGTGGGTCCCAGCAACCAGCATTTTTCTAAATATCTTCTTTTGTGTTTAAAAGAAGTAAGAAACTCAGGATTTGAACAAGTGAAGAGTGAGTAAATGATGACTTAAAATTCTTCTTTAACTGTAAGGCTTGAATATACTTCAGGTAAAATCCCAGAACAAACTTGTGTGATAAAAACCAGGACAAACTGAAATTGTTTAAGCTTGTTTAAACTTTATAGAAAATTTAGCTTCGGCCGGTAAACACCAGCTACCAGTCTGTTGCGATGATGCAGCAGGTAGGTGTGGCTCTGGGGCTCCTCCTCCTTTGACTAAGAAATCGTCTCTGGTTCACTTTCTCTGTTCAGTCCATTGCTGTCAGACTTCGTGAATACAAATATGAACAATGAGAAGCTGCTTAATAGGAGAAATTGAACACTGACTCTTTTTCATGTTTAATACTAGAGCTGCTTTCTTTAAACCGATTAAAGAGTAGGGTTATGAAAAATATCTTGGACTTGGGTGCCAAATATTAAAGCTGTGAAAATGTCCTCATCACTATTAGTAGATGTTTCTTTGCTGCTCACTGTAATTTTAATCACGTTTTTGTTTTTTTATAGGAATAAGTGCAGCACATATATACATATTCATTATTTCTGCTGAAAGTATATGGCTTCTTGGATATTTTAAACTTAATTTACGCATAAATAAAGAAAAGTGCTGTTCTGTGGGTATGTTGGGGCGTTTTAGAAAAAAGCAAGTTTAGCACAACTAGTGGCACCAAACAGAACTGCAAAATTCAGTTTAGTGGCAGCATATTTGTTTTGATGCAACTGTTGCCAAAAAAATGATGCATTTCTGTTTTAGAGAAAGCATTGCTGTTTATAGCTTTACTAAACACTTTACTCATCCTCCATTTTTTTGACAAAACCTTACCGTTCTTGTTGGAGGTAGTGCTTCTGTATTGAAGCTCTCAAATAAAGAGAACAGTACTATTTTTGAGTGAATCAAGCAATGCATGCTTACAGCTACAGTAGAATAAGAGAAAGGGCTTTTCCTCTGAATTTACAAACAGATAAACACCAAGAGTACATGCACCCGTTTGTTTTCACACAAGATATTAATCTTAACAAGTTAATGCATCCGTATATGAAATAAATGTTGAGAAGACATTTAACACCTTTGTATTAGGGTTGTTTGTATAGTCACACTTAATTTGCTCACTTTCACTGTGCTTAAAGTCTGTAATGAACTTGGACAATCTTTTTGACAGTACTGTATATGGAATACTTTTAAAGAAGTGCTTATATTTAGCATCATATGCTGCTGTTTTTGTTTGCAGGATGAGAGAACGAACAATGAAGAATATGCTTTTTTGTGTTTTGTTTTCATCATCATAACTTGAGATTGACTACTGTACATGCTAATAAGGAGACTTTCAGTTGACAAAAGTCATTTGACCCACATGCTATACATTTGTAAATGATGTGATGACATCTAGGTTAGGCTGCTGTTGTACACATCATCCCCACTTGCTGAAAGTGTGAGTCACTTCAGTTATTGAACACACTTATCAGTTCAGTATTCAGAACTGAACTTTGTATGAACCATATTTAGCAATGAAGTGATTCCTGTATAGTGCTTCGGTTTGAGCGAAGCTTTTGTGAATTGGCATTCCCAGCTCATGTCATGATTAAATGAAAATGCTTGTTCAAAACAACAGGTCCTGTCACGCTCTATGCAAATGAATGTGGCAGCATGCTCTATGCTGGCGTTTGTGGTCTCTGAGGGGGTGACAGTTTTCAAGCCTACAATGTTTCATCAAGACTTTGAATCATTTTGGAGTCGTTCTTAACAGCTCAGTTGCGATCATTACTCCAAATACTCAATGACCGCATCTTTAACAGCTTTTCTTTTTTTTTTTTTTTTTTTGGTTGAGTGACCATATCAGAGGCAAGGCCTTACACTATGGTAAACAATTTTCTCCTCAAGTTCATGAGTTAATAATAACAGTTTGCATGGGTGCAATATGCAGGCGGTGCATCTTTAAACTCTTGATAATCAACGATTTGTATATTTGTGCTTGATGACAAACATGCATTGTTTGTCCAGATTAATGTATGATCATGTGTTGTTGTCTCTTTAAGAGTCAGTCATTCAGCCGGCCTGGCTGTTGTCTCCCAGGAGAATTGCGCTTCCTTTCCCCTGTTTTTTTTAGCGGAACTAGTGGAGGCTGGCAGGAAATTACACTCCGCTCCGTCTCGTAAATATCTCTTCGGATCTGGGCTTCCCCCCCGCTGCGTCCCGGGTCAAGAAAAAGTTGTCACTGGGGGGTTGGGAAAAAAATTGGTCAAAAACACGGAGGACGGTGATGTCGCAGTCTAAACATTTAGAAATGGTCCTTCAAAGAGAACTATCTCAGCAGTTGTTGATGTATTTATTGCACGACTAGTACACAGCCTTCTGAGACAAGAAGAAACTGTATGTGAATGGAATAGTTTACCCAGAAATGAAAATTTTGTCATTATTTACTCATCTTCACGTCCTAAGAAACCTGCAGGCTGTTATTTTTCCTGTTAAATGCAAAAGAAGATGTTTTGGAGATCATTGCAACTATACTCTAAGAAAAAAAAAACAGCAACATAAAACCCTTTCCTGTAGGCCAAATCATAGGTTTGACTCCAAGGAAAAAAGTTTGTACCTTCAGTGCAATTTAAGGCCCCGTTTACACTAGTGCGTTTTAGTTTTAAAACGGCGTTTTAGCATGAAAACGATCCGCGTCCACACTAGCGTTTCACCCAGCGTTTCTGAACACATCTCTGTACACACTACTCCACCAAAAACATATATCACGTGACCATTTGCACACTCTGGGCATGCGCGTTCAAGTATAAACAGGAAGCATGTGTCTTGCTTGGCATTCTAAATAGGGCTTACGCCGCGTGAACATGAGCGATAAGCGAGTGCTCGAACAATAGATTGCCTCTTGCAAATATATGAAGCTGTTGTAGTAAAAAAGGCAGAGTTTAACTGCACAATCGTGCCTAAAACAGACAATAGCGCAAACAACGCTCCCATTTCTGTCCATGTTGTTTATAGTGAAGGCTGGTCTGCCGTCTTCCGGTGGCGTTATAGTCATGTGATAGGGGCTTGACGAATAAGGGAAGGTTACGCAATGACCCAAAAGCAAATCTCAGTAGCGAATCTCAGCAGCCACGCCTCCGTTTTCAAATGTCTCTGTTTCCCCACATCCACACTGAGACAGAGCAGCAGCGTTTTAGAATGAAAAAGGCCTCTCCAGCGTTTCCAAAACGCTCTGTTTTCGGGGCTCAAAAACTCCGGCATAGTGTGGACGGAGGGCGTAACCGTAGCAAACTTATGCGTTTTAAAACGAAAACGCACTAGTGTAAACGTGGCCTAAGTGTCTTTGGACATAAGCATCAGCCAAATACGTAAATGTGAAAGTGCTACAAATATGGAAACGGAGTTTCTATTTGTGCAGAACAGACCTCTCATCATTATAGATAATCTTCCCATCTGATGAAACTTGTTTGTAGACCTTTTTGTAAAATCACATTAAAACAAAACTTGAATGTTGTGGAATTACTTTAGTTAAAATAATAGATTTTCTACAATATTTGTAAAAACAAATGTAGGGCTGAAACTAATTTCTATCTATTGGTTGTAGATAGAGTTTAGAGATTTGTGTGTCGCATACAAAAAGTTATTTGGTGAAATGAACTTTAAAGTTGACTGTAAGAAAGTAAATAATGAAACATTTACATAGGAAAAGGTGTTCCTGACAGCACTGTAAGCTAATTTTGAGGGGTTTTTTTTATGATAGCCAATGAACAAAAGTTCAACTAAGCGGTTGGTTACGATACCAGATAAAGGGTTAAGTTGATTAAATGAATGGGGAAGTTGATGTCACTGGACCATTGAGTTATGACATTTTGATTACACATTTCAAGGTTAAAATTACTAATAAGCAAACATGAATAAATCTATCAAAAGGAAAATGTGTGTACAAAATAATAAGAGTGAATTTTCATGTCAGCCATCAGCTAAAAATAAAGAGTGTCATTATTTACACATCCTCACATCGGACCACAAAAGATTAGTTGAAAAATGTTTGTAACCAAACGTTTTTGGTTCCCATTGACCTCTGTTGTTCATTCATTAATTAATTTTCTTTCAGCTTAGTCTTATTTATCGGGAGTTGCCAGTGGATGTTTTACGCAGCAGATGCCCTTCCAGCCTCAACCCAGTACTGGGAAACACCCATACACTCGCATTCACACACTCATACACTATGGCCAATTTAGTTTATCCAATTCACCTTTAGCACATGTCTTTAGCCTGTGGGGGAAACCGCAGCACCCAGAGGAAACCCACGCAAGTATGAGGAGAACATGCAAACTCAACACAAAAATGCCAACTGGCTCAGCCGGGACTGCAACCAGTGGCCTTCTTGCTGTGAGGCGATAGTGCTAACCACTAAGCCACAGTGCCGCCGACCTCTGTTGTATAGACAAAAAACAACGAGGCGTTTCTTGACATTTCTTTTTTCGTATTGCATAGAAGTAAATTCTAACGAGTTTGGGACACATACATAATGGCAGAATTTAAATGTGTAATCCAGAAGTGGCAAACGACTTTATTTCAGAATTATGATGGATGAGTTGAACAGAATTGAATAAGATAAATAGATGGTCTGCTCTTTTTTTTGTCTCTGGGAATTGATCGTGTCTCAAAAAGTAGGTGTTTCATTCAGCTCACTGTCAAAGCTTGCTGCGGTCTGACAGTTGGAGGGGATGGTTTACCCAAGCTGCCAAACTGACGTCACTACAGAGAATGGAGACCAAGGGGCAAGTACATTTTCACATTTTGAGGAAAGGTCACAAAGACAAATAAAATTGGGAATTAACTAGCAAAAATTGCTCGAGACAAGTCTAGTAATAAGCACTAACAAAGTAAATAGGATCAAACTTTTGGTCAACTAACCCTTTATAGACATTTCAATGATCTTTTCCGGATCTTCCACTCTATATGTACGATGTGGCAAAAAAAAAAAGGTTTTTTTTTTTTACGCAAGTAATTCAGGTGTCGACCTTGTACCACATTACTAAAAATGTGCTCTGACAAAGTAAATAGGGTCAATTTAGATTTTACGCAGACATTAATTTTAGGTTAGCTAACCCTTTCCTAACAGATTTCATTGCTGTACGAATAATCTTACACTCTACAATCTGATGATATGGTTAAAATTGTTCACTTAATTATGTAAGTTTGCTTTCACACCTGTTTTGTTTCTAAACAGGGATTAAAATTGTCACAATGTGCGGTTCGCTTTCACACGGCAAAGTTTCTAAATGGACCAAAACAGCTAAAACAAGTCACATGTGAGTAAACTCTCCTCACATTGTTCAGAGTTTGTCGGTTTATTTTGCAGAGTCCCGCTCAGCTGTCATGAATCCTTATTTTGATTTGTTGCAATGAGCAACATAACATTATAAGCGAAAAGCTGTGCTTTAATTTTGAATGGTGACACCCACAGACATCGTCAGCAAGTATAAATCAGAGGTAGGACTTTCTCATACATAGCTCTTGGCAAGAATTATGCATTATAGGCTTTACATTATAGAGAAAAATAACAGATAAACTAAGACTGTTGTTCGGTGAGTTGTGCTAACGGATAAACAGCTCTCGTTAATAGTTAACATGCTTTCACTTTCATATTTGACATGAAACGCACATTTACCGGTTGGAACTACTCATAATTCTCTCTCTTTATATAGCCGTATATATGCTTATTACATATCCATAATACACTGTGATATAGCTGCTCTAGAGTAGACATGGGCCGGTATAAGATTCTGAGGGTATGATAACCTTGGATGAAAATATCACGGTTTCACGGTATCACGGTATTGTGATTACTGCTCTAAAATATATTCTTTTTAAATGTCTGGCTAAAAAACAAAACCCTTTTCTCTTTTGAGAAAAATATATTTTATTTTGAGAAACATTTAAAATATCTTACCCATACCTTAGGAATCGCATAGCAGAAAATTTTGACGGTTTGAAAACCTTGACTTTTCCAAACCGCGGTATACCTTGAAAATGGTTATCGTCGCATGCCTACTCCAGTGTTCGTTTCGAGCTGAGACCACCTCATTCAGGCGATCTCGGACCGATTGCTTTGCCGCAGATCCGAGCGTGAGTGCTGGATTCACATATGCCAAATGAATCGCGCTAACTGGGAAAACAAGACAGGTTCCGAAACAAAAGCTTAGGTGTGAAAGCACCCTAAGTAATTCTGGTGTCGACTTTGTGACACAAGACTAGAAATGTTAAGTGACAAAGTCATTTTGGATTTCATGCCGATCTAAATTTTCAGTCAACCAACCCTCTATACACTCTATGTTTTCATCTATTCTATTTCATCTATTCTATTTCATCTATTCCTGATCTTACACTTTCTGTTACTTTTACTGACATGGTTAAAACAGCTTGTTTGTGTGAATTCAGATGTCAGCGGTGCCACAAGACTGGTAATGTGCAGTGTCAAAGTAAATAGTGTCATTTTTAAAGCTTAAAGTGTAGGTCAACTAGATCTCATTTTATTCCAGATCTTACACTCCTTGTTATGATGGCGAGAATAAAATATCTTGTTTACACAAGTAATTCAGGTGTTGGCCATACGATTTAAATTAACTAGAGCTGCGTCAACGGCAAGCGTAATTAGACATTGATATTTTTGCTGTGGAGCGTGTGGTGTTAGGTGAGGTTTGTTAGCGTAGGCCAGCACTCATTTGGCAGAGCTTTGCTGGAGGGCTGGGTATGGGCAGGAATGGGGGCTGACGCCACACAGTCTCACAACAGCTCCCTCACTGTGGGGGGTTCGACTGGATGTGTGCGCGTGTCTGTGCGCCGTTCCAGGGTTTGTGTAGCCGTGTGTTTGTATCCCTCACATGGAGCCGAGGCTATGCTGCTATGGCAACGGCAGGATCCCTCCTCAGGACAGCAGCGAGCAGCCAGGCAGGCTCTGCAGTGTGTTGCATTCATGAATTAAAGCAAATTAGAGCCCACTAGAAAACCGCACCAAACTCACAACAGGCTTTTTCCGTTCATTTTATTAGCCATTTTTGCTTCAAAACGTGATTGCGCTGCCGCAGAGATTAGCGTTTTGAAGCTCGCTAACCTCTGGTGACCAACAGGTAAGATATTAGTTAGTTTACGTTTACATTCAAAGATTTACATATAAATATTTTGAATAGCACAGGTGAAGGGTTCACAAAATTTCAACTCAACACGAATTGGAATTTTCATCAATGTCAAATGTCCGGAAAAATTGGTTATAACTGAACTTCATTAATTTTCCTTAGCCTTAGCCCCTTTAATCATCAGGGGTCACCATAGTAGAATGAACTACCAATTTATCCAGCATATGTTTTACTCAGCGGATGCCCTTCCAGCTGCAACCCAGTATTGGGAAACATCCATACACACTCAGACGCACACAAATATAGTATGGCCAATTTTAGCTCATTCAATTCACCTATAGCGCATGTCTTTAGACTGTGGGGGAAACCCGAGCACCTGAAGGAAACACACGTGAACACGGGGAAAATATGCTAACTCCACACAGAAATACCAACTGACCCAGCCGGGACTTGAATCAGCGACCTTCTTGCTGTGATTGCTTGATTTAAATAAACATGCACATACATAACTCATTCATTTTCTTGTCAGCTTAGTCACTTTATTAATCTGGGGTCGCCACAGCTGAATGAAATGCCAACTTATCCAGCGTGTGTTTTTATGCATGCCCTTCCAGCTGCAACCCATCACTGGGAAACATCTATACACACTCACTCAAACACAAACACCAGGGCCTAGCTTAGCCAATTCACCTATAGCGCATGTCTTTGGACTTGTGGGGGAAACCGGAACTCCCGGAGGAAACCCACGCCAACACGGGGAGAACATGCAAACTCCACACAGAAATGCCAACTGACCCTGCCGAGGCTCGAACCAGCGACCTTCTTGCTCTGAGGCAATTGTGCTACCCACTACGCCACTGTGAGGATTCATACATAACTCAACCATTTAAAAAAATGTAATGCATACTTTAATAACGCGCAAAAGTGACAAAATGACATAATCAATTTTTATGATCAAAACATGGTGCAAATACAGAGCAGTCTGATGTGGAAAATGGTACTGACTGTATTCCATCAACTACCTAAACTTTAGTTTCATAGTGGCATTTGGTAATCTCACTCTTCACAACTTCAACTGTCTTATTACAAATCAAGCTGAAAATCTTTGTTTTGCATTGGAGCGAAATGAACAGATACCTCGCTGTCCAATCATTTAAAAACACATCAAAAAACACTCATCGACGTTTTTCTTCTGGAAACCGACACCATCACACATTCAAATGCTAACAGCAAGTGTCATATGCTGACCAGAAAACAGCGTCACACAGGAAAACGATCACCTTTGGTTTGATTTCACATTACCCATTTTACAACATGCACCTTTCAAAGGGATTTTGTGCTGTTTTTGGGATGGCACCACAAAACTCCACGACGTTTGAAGTCATTTAGATTTGCACGTTATGGACATCATATGGAGATGTTAATCTGAGTTTGTTGTCGGTTAGAGGAAAACAGTGCAGGAAAGGTTGACAGGCAGGTGGGGGACATGTGTGTTTGTGTGTACTGGTATAAGGGCTGGGTGTGTCTGTGTGGGTGTTGGTGGGAAAGGTGCAAGGCTTATCTATCGGCTCATGCAGCTGATCATTACAAAGCCACTGCGGCTATATATGGACGCACTCCTCCCAAATGTCAGTTTTTACATACAGCTGACCCAGTTTTTCTCTCAGCTGTTGAAATATAGTTTGATACCATTCAACATGTTTTTTTTTTTCACAGAAAGTGTCACTTTATATTTCATCGAATTTTAAAAAAAAATGTATAGAAAAAGTTGTAGTTGATTTGTTTATTTATTATAAATGATCATTATAACATTTTTTTCAAGTTCTTAAAATATATAAAAAATGTAAATTCAGTTATAAATCGATAAATGTTTTTTGTGCACAAAGTCAGCATATTAAAATTAAAACTGACAGAAAAAAGAAATTCAGTGACAGAAATCAGCAAATGTGTTATTTAATTAGTTAACTTATTTCATTAAAAGAGATGGAGTTCATAATTTATTGTCAATAGAATTGCCCTGAGATACTGAAAACAATATTTTCATGAGCTGTCCATGTCAAATGCATATAATTATAATTAAATTGAGTGGCATTGTTTATTTTAGGCCCTGCTTACATCACCAAAATAAACACTTCTCGTATATATATATATATTGGCGGTTGATTTCGCTGTGGTGACCCATGATAAATAAGGGACTAAGGGCGTACTCACACTATGTACAGTTCCCTTTAACTGGGCTAAAGCACGCTTGTCCCCCCTTCTGTCTCCCCAGACGGCCCGCAATCACATTGCATTCGGGCCTGAGCACGCTTACGTCATCGATGATGCGCTATTCAGTGTGAGAGAAGCGCTCTCGGAGATTTCAGTGATTTCTTTATATCATTATATCGTTTTAGTCGTTTGATATGCAGTGACACGTAGTCAAATATTCCGCCGAACGCTCATAAACAATCATAAAGTCCTTGTGCTGCAGGAATTAGAAGGTTTACTAAAGGTGCAGCTGTCGTGCAGAGGGGGGTTTGCGTCTTTAATAATTTACGACAGTTTGCGTTCATTAAACAGTAAGAATGATTAATAAATCCATATGAAACAGTCCCCAAAAGTCACGTCTCCTCTTCAGTTTCGGGCTTAGGCACGCTTTGCACTCTCACTACAAGCGTACCGAACCAAAGCCCAAGCGAACCGGGCTCAGGCACACCTCTTCCAAACGGGCCAGGGCCGGCCAACTGTACCGTGCCTGAGCCCGGTTTAGCGCACTCACACTTCTAAAATTATCTGGGAAACAGGCCTGAGCACGGTTCGGATAGCATAGTGTGAGTACGCCCTAAATGGATGGAAAATGAATGAATAAATTATATCATATTAAGTTACTCTTAAAATCTTAATGATACAACAAAAAAATTATGAATTTAGTCACCTGCATAAATACTAGTAAAACAATTATGATTTTTTTTAATAATCGTATCTTGGCTAAACTGTGTTCATGTTTAATATATACTGTAGGCTTGCTTTAATAAAAAATTGACCCATAAACTCTTTAAACTGATTTTCTCCACTTTTCATTCATACATTCTCAGCTTCTACATGTTGGTCTCTTGAGAGTGTGCTGGAGTCGGTACCTATCCATAAAGGTCTCCTGTGGTTGTCTTTTTTTTTATCAGGGGGGTGGGGGTGGGGGCATCCAAATGAAGGCAGAAAAATTTTGGCACGCATGGCTGGACTGCCACTGACCTCCCCGCGCCGGGGAACGCTTCACTGGGCTGACACTGCCCACTCACCCTATGGGTCGGGGGGGAGGTTGGCGAGGGCCTTTTTCTGGGTGAGAATGGGTAAAGCACTGCCCTTCAGCTCTCTTCTATTTATCATATACACAAACTCAAATATTCAGTATAAGCTACACTGTATAAATAAGCAACTAGAGCTGCGTGACTGTGCATAAATTATTTCTTTTGTTCAGAGATCACAGTTTTCCCATCATTCTGTCATTTATTAAAGCTTCTGATGGAGATTTCTGCAGACTTTTTAAAATATGTAATTAATTTGAATGAATTGTTGAAACGGTTGCTCAGTGGTTTGCACTGTCGCCTCACAGCAAGAAGGTCACTGGCTCGAGTCCCGACTGGGCCAGTTGCCATTTCTGTGTGAATTTCTCCACATGTTCGCGTGGGTTTCGTCGAGCTGCTCCAATTTTCCCCACAGTCCAAAAACATGCATTATAGGTGAATTGAATAAATTAAAATTGGCCATAGTATGGTGACATGGTGGTGTAGTGGGCAGCACGATCGCCTCACAGCAAGAAGGTTGCTGGTTCGAGCCTCGGCTGGGTCAGTTGACATTTCTGTGTGGAGTTTGCATGTTCTCCTTGTGTGGGTGAGCTAAATTGTCCGTAGTGTAAGAAAGAGTGTGTATGGATGTTTCCCAGAGATGGGTTAAGTTGGCAGTTCATTCCGCTGTGGCGATCCCAGATTAATAAAGGGACTAAGCCGAAAAGAAAATGAATTAATGATTTTCCATAGTGTATGAGTGCGTTTGTGAATGAGTGTGTATAAGTGTTTCCCAATACTGGGTTGTGGCTGGAATAGTTGGTGGTTTATAAACCTGTGACGACCTCTGGAATAGAGACTAAAGGGGGTCGCACACCGGAAGTGCCCCTCGGTGACATGCTGTGTTGCGCCACGCAGTGCCATTCATTTCAGAATTCTAAGCATAGGTTTCTATCAAGGTACACACACCGACTTGCGGCTGTCCACGGCGCCCAGCCTCGACTCAGGACACTGTTCATATTTCTGCCGCACCACAGAGCGCCATCTCAATACTTTTAAATAACATGCGAATGTGCACGTCTGGTGTGTGATACTTCCAACTGTCATGTGCACATGAGCAGCTCATCCGGTGTGCGATGCGCTTAAGCCGAAAGAAAATCAACGAATGAATGTCTTTCACAAACTTAACAAAATTATTAAATAAATGACTGTGATTATTGGTTTGAATCGTTTCTTTTGTACAAATAACTGAAACAAATAATTTAGTGTCAAAAAACATTTAATTGTCGTCTTCAGCTTGGTTAATTTAATTGACACAACTGTTATTTGAAGCCTTAAGTTACTTTTAAAAGTTACTCAGTCGTTGATAATTACATCAACATCAGTGTTTACATACAAACTGTAGATCGAATTTTCATTTCATTCACAAGTGGTCTGCCGGCTGCTTACACTCGGTCATTACTATGCGTTCAAATGCATTTTTTATTACTACGTGTTCTGATTTTGACACTTTTTCAGTTTTTTTTTCATTACTGCCATTTTTGAAGGAGTGCTGAGTGCAATGCACGAGTACTTAATGAAAACAGCAATGATAAGGAAGTTGCTAGCTATTGACAAAAATCCACAAATTAGTATCAATGAACATGTTCAATAATGATCTGGGGTCAGTGGGGCGAGTTGGAGAGTTGCTGATCTTTTTAGTTGACATTTTAACAAGATATTTTATACAGTGAAGGTAATCTAATGTGTTTTTCAAATACAAATAGTCATTCACACAACGTAATACTAGGGATAAACTAGGCCTAAGTTGAGCATAACTGATTTCCATTGCATATGCAGATTAATAGCAAAAGTGTTTTACTTGTCATGTTCTTGCTAACATTTGCATTGATTAAAATGGCAGCAATAAACAGAACAGGATGTTAGCTTTGCAGTCAGCTCACTCCATAGACCTCACTCTGACAGGTGGATGCAACGAGACAGATTTTTCAAACTTGTTTAAATGATGTTCTGCGCTCAAAGCTCAAAGAGCGTCTAAATTATCAAATTGTAAAAAAATTTTTTGTTATGTGGTAATTTTTATAACTTGGAAGTAAGTTGTTTGCCATTGTGTTCCAACTGGGTATGTGTAAAAGCTGATGAGATCTCGTCATGTGGATGTACCAGAACACTACAGTAAATTTATGGCAAGCCTCTCACAGAAAGTATTTAGCATTTCCTTCCTTGTTATTGAATGTGCCAATAGATCTAAGTAGGCACATTAAACCCCGCCATACCAACCCACATGCCCCCACCCCCAGCTTGTGCCAAGTCTGCCCAGCGTCCCGCCTCCACGCTTGCACACACACATACACATGGACACATACGCACACACACATACACAGAGGTTAGAGCAGACAGACGCGTGACTCATTAGGCATTCGTCCCCCGGGGACAGTGCTGGGGGAGTGCGCCACAGCTGCAGGAATGTCATGAGCTGCTACTGCTGTGCGCAAATGTGTGCGTGTGTGTGTGTGTGTGTATACCTCAGCAGAAGGCCAGTGCACCTTTCAGCGCCAAGAAAACGTCTCTCTGCTTTTCCATATCATCCTTACTGTCTGAGCCAACAATGAAAAAATGTGAGGACGCTTCCAAACTTGACTTCCAAAGTCGACTGAAACATATTATATGGCAAATCATACACTTTATGAATCCAGCTCTTCTTGCTGATTAGTCACTACAGTGTTCTTGTTTAAAATAAAACTTTTTATTATTTACTAACTTCACAACTAGCTTTTAAATGAAACCATTATATGCTCATATTAAACTTGTCAAACTAGATGCAAACTGGATGGAATGTTACTCTCCTGGTTTACTGTTTGAAATTGTAATTTACGATTTTTAATAAATAATAAACTTTTGCAATTAGCTCTTATTAAACCAAGCCATATTATGATTAAACTGGATGTTGTGCTTCTGGCTTTTGCTTTTAATCGAACCCCCTCCCCCCAAATAGATGTGAAAACATGATTAAGACATGTGAATTCAGCACGGAGGTCAATATGTTATGTTTAGACGCCTTACTGGTCTTTTGTATTCTTGTCCTATGAACTTGCAGGTCACAGTTTGCCAAACTTGAACTTTTGTATGGTGTGGAGCACAACTTTTGGGCATGTGTTTACTTTTCCCTTCCCACAGTCAGTCGCATATCAAAGTCTAGTGCTCGGAATTTAGATTTATGATTCTAGGGCTGGGAGATTAATTGAAGATGTGATTTTCATGCGCATTTTGTCAGTAAAGCTGGTTGTGCTACACTGACAACTATGCAAAAACACATTAATATTTTAATCGATTTAATCAAGGTAATTGTTTTGTGATAATGATAGCGTTACTTCTCAGTGAATTACAGCTGTGTGCTGTAAATATTGCATTTTGATAACATTTTTACTTTCAACTCACCTCATAACATAGTACACTGTATTTGAAACAAATCCTTCTCGTCATGCTAAATCATTGAAAGCAGTTAAATCTTCTGGTAAAAAAAAAAAAAAACTATGGGCATTCCCTGGGTTTTTTTATGGTTAGAGATTTTGCACATGAAAGCGCCCTCTGGCCTTTGCAGGAGATTTACTACTAAACACACAACCACTCTTCCCTGTCAAGATGTTTATGACAATAGCAGATATGATCAATCACATTTGCAATTCAATTTATATTAATTGCCCAGCCCTAATTCACTCTTCAGCTGTACTGTACTATTTTTTTAATACAAACATTATCTTACAATTTAGTTTTAATTATTATTTTTTATTAAGTTTGTAATGCTCACCAATGCTGCATTTAAATGATCGAAAACACAATATAAACTAATATTATAGCTGTTTTCTATTTTAATACAATTTAAAATCTATTACTATTATGATTTTTAGCATCATTACTCCAGTCTTCAGTGTCCCATAATCTTTCAGAATCACTCTAAAATGCTGATTTGCTGCTCAAAAACATTTCTAAAGATAATCAATTTTAAAAATTACAGTTACTCAAAAGTACTGCAGAATTCTTTGTCATTGTACATAAACTTGGTAATAATAGTGGACTCTAACGAAACCTACTCCAAACCTAGGTTTAACCCTTTAAGTCAGCTTGTATATAGGCATGGGCCGGTATAAGATTCTGACGGTATGATAACCTTGGATAAAAATATCACGGTTTCACGGTATGACGGTATTGTGATTACTGCTGTAAAATATATTCTTTGTAAATGTCTGGCTAAAAAAAACAAAACCATTTTCTCCCTTTGAACACAATATATTTTATTTTGAGAAACATTTAAAATATTTTGGGGCAGTAAACATGTCAGGCTAAATAGTGCAAGTGAATCATTGGCTTCTGCTGTCTTTATTTGTTTCAAAAACACAGATGTCTTTACAATTTACAACCAAAAAAAAAATAGTGTACATATCTTAGACATACCTCAGGAACAGTATAGCAGAAATTTTTGGCGGTATGAAAACCTTGATTTTTTCAAACTGCGGTATACCTTGAAAACGGTTAGCGTCCCATGCCTACTTGTAAATTCCTGTACTTTCTCACAGTACAATTGTAAGTACTGTACATGTTAAGTACTCATACTTTAAAACAAAGTGCAACTAATATTTCTGTGGAAACTAAATAAATATTCTCCTGGACTCGTGTATATCAAAAGGACAATGTTTTGAAATATATCATGTTAAAAGCCTTTTCTGTATTACTTCTGGTTAATTTAGAAGATCCTATCAGAATAAGTTTTATTTCAAACTTTTGAGTGTATATATCCATCATCTTCAGCCAGGAGTCACATTTTTTTTATGCAGTCCTTGGTTGTTAAAAACTTTGAGCAAAGTTTGTGCCCGGCTCGTTATGGCTTATCTGAGCGCAGCTTTACTGTGCTGTAATTCTGCTGTTTTCTTACTCCCTCTTGTGAGGTCTTCTCTACAAGGAGACTGTGAGAACATCCCGCATAAGTTCGAAATGTCTCAGTTCATGAGTTTTATGGGGCTTGAGACAGTAACACCAACCGAGCTGATTACTCACTTCGACTTTACATGCGTGGTTTTATATTTATGTGTGTATGCGTATGTGTGTTGTGTGCAAATGTGTATATATAGCTTGTCTCATCGAACGACAGACATTAAGTGTGGGAGGGCTTATTCATAGAAATGCTGCTTAAAGGAAATTCATATTCAATATTTGTTTCCATGCCTGAGTGACAGTGTGTGTGTATGTGTGTGGGTGTGAATGTGTGTGTATGTACATGTAGGCGGGAATCGAAGCCCAGGTTTTTTTTTTTATGTTTTTGTTTTGAAGCACCCTCCCTGACTCCCTCTGTGCGGAAGTGTTACCGGAAATAGTGCGCAGCCGCCCCCGGTTCTGCGTCAGTTACGCCGAATAAAGCGAGAGGGCTGGACGGGGGCTTTCCGGGAGGACGTTGAGAAGGGTGGGGGTTGGAGATGAGGAATGGGGGCAGGGAAGTGTGTGTGTGTGTGTGTGTGTGTGTGTGTGTGTGTGTGTGTGTGTGTGTGTGTGTGTGTGTGTGTGTGTGTGTGTGTGTGTGTGTGTGTGTGTGTGTGTGTGTGTGTGTGTGTGTGTGTGTGTGTGTGTGTGTGTGTGTGTGTGT
>CAIGQQ010006052.1:12549402-12562757 GCA_903798035.1 Danio albolineatus | reverse complement strand
TTATATTATATTATATTATATTATATTATATTATATTATATTATATTGTATTATATTATAGTATATTATAGTATATTATATTATAAAATATATTTTTTAAATATTATAATGTAATTATAATAATAATTATATGATAATATTATATTATATTTTATTTTATTAAAATAATAATAATTATTCTAAAAATATAATGGGTTCTCACGGTGGCGTAGTAGGTAGCACAATCGCCTCACAGCAAGAAGGTTGCTGGTTCGAGCCTCAGCTGGGTCAGTTGGCATTGGCGTGGGTTTCCTCTGGTTGCTCTCTTTTCCCCCACAAGTCCAAAAACATGCGCTATAGGTGAATTGAGTAAGCTAAATTGGCCCTAGCGTATGTGTGTGAATGAGTGTCTATGGATGTTTCCCAGTGATGGGTTGCAGCTGAAAGTGCATCCGCTGTGTAAAATACATGCTGGATAAGTTGGCGGTTCGTTCCGCTGTGGTTTTTGTATGTTTACATATATGCTTAGATTTCTTTAAATGTGCTTTAACACATTTCATGTCAGTTTTTATCACTTTTCATATGTTCAACTCTCAGTCAGTTTGCATGTTCTCCCCGTGTTCGCATGTGTTTCCTCCTGGTTATCTGGTTTCCCCCACCGTGCAAAGACGTGCTATAATCGAGTTGAATAAACTAAATTGGAGTGTGTGTGAATGAGTGTGTTTATGGGTGTTTCCCAGTACTGGGTTGTTACTGGAATGGTATCCGCTGCGCAAAACATATGCTGGAATAGTTGATGGTTCATTCCGCTGTGGCGACCTCTGAAATAAAGACGAAGGAAAATGAATGAATCTCAGTCACAGGCAGCATGGGTGCAGAAAAAAATGTTTGGTTACGTCAAAATTTCTGTATGTTTTCACATTGTTTATTATAAGGCATCACAGCATTCCCTCAATCCTCCATACAGTTTTTTTTTTGTACTGTATATGTTTTCCACTTTTTTCTTCTTTTTCTTTTTCCCCTTTAAACCCTCTCTCTCCTTCTCTGTTCACTCATGGATAGAGATAGAGGCACAGAAATCTGCACTGACCCCTTCAGGTCACATTAAAGGTCGCCCAGCTTCACACACTAAACCCTGAGGGCCTCTCATCCCCTTCATCCTTCGCTGTCTTTAGATGTCTGATGCGGATAGAGGCAAAGAGGAAGAGAAGGAATCACTATCACGTCTCATTCACTCACCCATCCTCCATCACTGGTCTCGTGGATCAATGGTCTTTCCCTCTGAACGGCTCTGAGTTTTGCTGTTGTTTGGGGAGTTCAGCCTGTTGCGCATTTCCTCTCTTCAATCTGTCATGACTTCCTCATGATTCCTGACCTGTGATTCATCATTTATGAGATTCATGAATCAGATGCAGCTGCATTAAATGTATGACATGTGAGGCTGATCTGTATACATGGAATGACCATTTGCTGGAATTTTGTGTTGGAACTATAACTGTAACTTTAGATAGTCAGTCTTTACAACTACTGAATATAAAAAATTGTGTATTTGAGGAGTTTTGAGGTGTTGTAGTCTATAACATAGTGATTAGGTGACTAACAAACTAAAGGTTTGCATGCCATAAGGGCTGATTTCTTGAAAGATAATCATTGTGTCATGCTTTGAAGAAAGCGTTGGTTGTGAATTTTAGAGGCATTTTAATTTAGCTGTTTGATAGCAAACAAAACAAAAGTTTGCAAGTTTGTGTCATCATTCATCTATCCCAGATCGCTTTAAATAATAAAAAGGTCACACTTTATTTTGATGGTCCGTTTGTTGAATTTAAGTTACATTGCAACTAATTCTCGTTAGATTTTAAGTAGACCTTTTGGTTGGGGTTAGGGGTAAGGTTAGTGTAAGTTGACATGCACTTGCAAAGTTTCTTATCGTCAGTTAAATGTCTGTTGAAGTCAGTATCAGCAGATATTAAGTAGACGGTCTACTAATACTCAAATAGACCATTGAAATAAAGTGTTAACGATAAAAAAATCTGTTAAATCAAGGTTTTTCAAACTATTTCTAGAATATAAAATGATGCGAATGTTGAAGGTAGTATAGGTTATTGTTTAGAGGGCTAGTTAAGCAAAAGGTCGCAAGTTCACTTTCCACTTTGGTGATTTCTTGAGATAAAATCTTTGTGCCATCGTGACCCAGGTTGAAAAATATTGTCCAGTAGATCAGATATTTTCAGAATGTAAAATGATGTATGCCAGCAGTCTGTGTGGGTCCTAACGCCCCAGTTTAGTGAAAGGGGCTCTATGCTGCTCAGGGAGTCAAACCGAGGTCCTGACTCTCTGTGGTCATTAAAAATCCCAGGATGTTTTTCGAAAAAGAGTAGGGGTTTAACATCAGAATCCTGGCCAAATCTGCACATTGGCCTCTGTCCATCACGGCCTCCTAACCATCCCCATATCATAATTGGCTTAATCACTCCTCTCCTCTCCACCATTCAGCTGGTGTGTGGTGTGCAGTCTGGTGCAAATATGGCTGCCATCGCATCATCCAGGTGGATGCCGCACACTGGTGGTGGATGAGGAGATCCCCCAAAATGTGTCTATATAAATGTAAGGAATTATTATTATGTAACTCAGTGATTAGGTGGCTAATGATTCATACGTATTTTATTTTTCTGCAATATGGATTGTGATATGAATACAATATCACCAGATAGGTAAGAATAGCTGTGTTTGGAAAGCAATCATTCATTTAGATTGATTAGGGAGATTTTGTTAGGGTGTGAATGATGTATAAAAAATAATATGATTACAATAGAGTAACGACAAAGTAAAATAAACAGTGCATTATGTTTTTCTGTAGAGTTGAACAGTATTTAGGTATAGAAAGTGAACAGAGGAATGTAAAATAAAACTGTCTTCTTTTTTATTAATAATTCAGCAAAATTCTTCTTCAATAAAGTTACAAATGTACCTTTTGTGCCTGAATGCTTTTAACTCTTTTGAAAACACTTTATAACATAAGCAAATGTTAAACTTTCACTCTGTTTTGGTCTGTTATACTTTACAATGACTCCACAAATCTCATGGATTCTCAACAGTTGTGCTGATCAACTATAATCCCAGCTCAACATTGCATATCCTGCTATGTGACTATTGCAGACACACACCTGAAACCATATATTGTGCAGCCCTACTTTAAAAAACGGTCATTGTGTCATTTACATTTGGTATGTTTTGATTATGGTTGTCAACTAAACTAGGGGTTTTCAAACTTTCCCCAAATGTAAAACCAAATTAGTTTTGCTGACAATATAGCTCAGTGATTAGTTGGCTTACAACCACACATGTGCAAGTTCAGATCCCCAAGTAGAGTGATTCCCTGATTTATCCCTGATTGCTTTGAATAAACGTGCCAGCTAAATCAGTGATTTTTGAAACCTCATTAAATATGAAATGATGTGAGTTTTGCTGCAAGATCTACATAGTGTAATGATTAGATGGCTAACAAACAAAAAGGTTGTAACTTAACATCCCACATAGGGTGATTGGTTAAATGATTTATCCCTAATTGCTTTGGATTAATGGTACAGCTAAGTAAGGGATTTTGAAAGTTTGAAACTTTATATGAAATAAAGTGTGTTTTGTTGCCAATATACTGTAGCCAAGTGATTAGATGGCTAAGAAGCCAAATGTTTGCAAGTTTGCATCCCACAAAGAGATGATACAATTATCCCTCACTGATTTAAATGAAGTCAGAAATGTTCAAACTTTGTACCAGACAAACATATATAATACACAGTTATAATGTTGCATGGATTTACTAAAACATCTGAATATGTGCTTGGGTTAATAGCATCAAAACATTTAGTAAAAAATCTATCCTAAAACACTAGGCTCTTATGAATCATTCCAAAATTAATGCAAATGCAGAAAAAAAGTGATGAATATAAGAGTAATTCATTCAGAATTCAGTTTTATTAGCCTAAAGAGAATTGAAACCTCAACCAGTGTGTGACGGATCGGGAACATTAGCCATTTTTTGTACCACAGCCCAAGCCAGTAAAATCAGAGTAGGCTGTTCCCAGAGTCTCAGTCTGTCTGTCCCCTCTGTGCTCCTGCAGAACCGTGGGCGACTGGCAGAGAAACGCACCATCCCTTTGCCGCCAACACGGGTGCCCAAAAAGGAGCTGGCCTCCGTTTTCAGCAGTGACGACAGTGAGGGCAGCGAACGGGCCAGCGGAGATCATGCAGACATCAAACAGGAAGAGCTGAATTTCACTATCATGAGAAAGAGGTGAGAATTTGTGTGTATATGTATGCATGTGTGTGAGAGTGTTTGTGTGCAGAAACTTGCTATTCCCAGTGCCAGGGATTGACACATCAACCACTATCTGCCGGAAAAGGTTTAGCCATATCAGAGACCAGTATACCACTGAAAATTTTGAAAGAGCCCTTAGGTCTTTACCCCCATTACCTCGTATTTTGAAACTCTTATACCTCCTAACACAAGCCAAAGTACTAATTCTGGCAAACACTACAGATATACACAGGATGTGCCAACTCTAAATACCTATGCTTATAAGACCCACAGGATGCATACACAGAAATAAACATGAGCTCTTCTCATGAACCATATGAAAAATTTTATTGTTGATGAGGTGTTCATGATATCATAGATCTCAGAACGTTTCAACAGTGTGGACACCTGATGCATTTCCTGTGGTAACGTTCAATTGTGCACCTTGAAGATATTTCAGTTTCGCCCTTGCTGCAGATCTATTTTGGTGGTAGAAGGGGTTTAAAACTGTGGGAAACTAAAAGCTAAAAGTTGAAAGGTCAAACTCTAAAGGGCTATTCACCTCAAACGTGATAATTATACTTGCAATGTTTTAATAATTGCTTGTATTCCATGGATTTCATGCAGTCCACATCACATCTATAATGATAACACCACAGGGGAACAATATCATTGAAATTACTTTCAGAAGGGTTTTATTCCTGCTGGTCAACTATAAAAGCATTGACAGTCAAACAGAATCCACCAAATTGTGCATTTAAAATGGTAGACGACATAATTGCACCGCACGCTCAAAATAACAGAACTACTGGTGTGGACTCTGATAGTGTTATAGTTATCTTTATTGTTGGCATTGTTGTGAGAATGGGCTTTAACACCTCTTAAGGCTCGTACACACCGGGACGCTTTTCGTTTGCGTTTATCGTCGGCGTTTTACGAGACGTTTTTCAGCATTCAAGCCCAAGCGATTTTCTCTGGCGTCGAGCAGGAGAGCATGCAAAATCACTCCTTGACGTTAGATGGCGCACACGGTGGCGCCAAGCTTCTGACACCCGCTTGTTACACAGAAGAAGAAAAGAGGAAGTTTACACGCTTGTTGTTGCCGATCGGCAAAACATGGATGGTTCAAGTAGCAGCTCTAGCGCTGAAGAGATGATTATTGTTCACCAGTGCAGTAAGCAGCTCCACGTTAATATCTCCTCTGGGCATTTACGCCTGGCGTTTTGCGCGTTGGTGTGCACAATCACATTGGCGCCCTTTATTTAGTCTCGAGGCGTCAAACGCCGACCGAAAAGGCGAGCAAAAAACGTCTCGGTGTGCACGGGCCTTTAGGTTGTATATTTGTTCTTGCTTCACATTTCACATCATAAATTAAATAGCAAAAACGTTCTCTGATGCAACCAGGATTTTTACTTTTTGAGTCGTAAATCGTCAGATGTTACTTTCTTGGGTAAACATGTATATTGTACATTCTAGTGATCATTAGGTACTGCTTTTCTACTAAAAAAAATTATGCTTTTTTATTAACAATGCAAAGCCATTCACTCTGTACTGTAGCTATATGGCTAGAACAGTTAAATGTTGAAATGCTTGATTCATTGAAAAACATAGAAAATATCTTTTTCAAGACTTAGTCTACTCAACTAAAGCCCTGCTCACCCTGAGATTTCAGCCACGATTTTGTCATCTGAGACAAATTAGGGAAATCCTAAAAGATTCCTGAAATCTTAGGCTAAAATCTGTGGTCTTTGATCATTGGACAGCCGCTTAAAGCGTGTTGCGATCAGATTTTTCCTCCGATGAAGTTCTGGCAGTGTTAGATTTCAGACACTTTCCTGCAGTGTGACGACAGCTGCGATGAGCGTCGATCCAAGAACCATTGGCAGCACTGAATACGATGACGCAATCCATGCGACAATTCAAATGACCGCAGGGAAATGTCAAAACAGTTTTTTTTCTTCCTGGTTTTATTATTGAGGCGCGCTGAATGCAAAATTGCCGCTACAGTTTGTTTACGTTTGCTTTGAGGAATCATTTCCGAACGTGAGATAGTGAAATGGTTACGGGTGGATGACGTCAAGCTCCAGGGGCGTTTCCTTTGTGTTTCGTTGAGTCTGACTTTAAGAGAGCTGAGATCTTACAATGTGAGCCATGTTCGTGTAGTCTGACACACTACAATCGTTGAGGATTTTAAAAACTCACACAGTGTGAGCCGGCCATAACTCTACTCACAAATATTAAGTAAAGAGATTGATTTTTGATGACACTAAGCATGTTACTGATATTTTTTAGCATTTTAGCATTACATTTATTTGATGGGTATTATTTGACAAAAGTATTGTTTAACAAATCATAGCAGTTCTTTGCTGGAGGCCCCGTCCATAGCTTGAATTTGAAGCCTTTAGATCCAGCTATGGCTGTCGAGGACGAAGGCAGGGGCTGAGCATAGCCCCCTGTACAGGGCCAACCTGGTGGTGGGAAGGTTGGTAGGTGAATGTCTGCGTCAGTATCTGCAACCAAATGAATGGACAGCTTATATATTCCTTGTGTCTTGTGGCTATTGGTTGAAAATTATTTTGATGAGTGACGTGACATTAGGTGTTCCTTGTGTCTCATGGCTATTGGTTGGAACTGATTGTGATGAGTGACATGACATTAGGTCTTCCAGGTAGAGCTAGCTCTAAAAGCTACATTGCTGCCTTAGATTTTGGCTTAAATGAAGCAACACAGTTCCTCACTACTTGGAACAATCTTATTATCTGACTACCACACAAAAAAACACCCATCTCGTGATGTGCTACAAGTTCCACATCTCCTTCTCCCAATCAGTGTGAGGGAAATGAAGGAATTCAGCGTTCATTAAATCTTCATGAGCTGTGTTTGGCCTCCCTCCTCTCTGGCACACAAGTCTGAAGAAGCTTATGAGCCTGCGGTCGGTGCAGCAGTGAGCTAAGAGCAGTGTCTGAAGCGAGCTGTTTTTTTCTGCCAGCGTTTTCGCTCTGCCTAAATGCATTACAGGTGATAACTAGCCAGCAGATGTCAGCCCTGGCAGGTGAGTCTGGGGAACCACATTTTTGTCAGACCATCTCCGCTTCCACTAAAGAACTTGTTGAAAAGCACGGCCTTGAGGTTCTGATCTATTATTAAGTTTCCTTTAATCACTAGTGCATGCCTTTCAAAGCTAGCTGTTGCTCTGAAACTGCAGGATTTCTGGCTTCTGAGGGTCTTCAGGTGATTTTTCACTCACGTTACTCTGAATTGAAGTGTCAGCAGCTGTTTTGATGGTGTTTACAGTGAGTTTGAGTTGGCGGTATGTGCGTGTGCTGTTGTGGATAGGTAAATCTCCAGGAATCTTCAGTGCTACTAATGAGAGGAGTTCGATATTGCCCTTTTCTCATTAGCCAGTCGCTTCTTGCTAAAAATCCTCGGTTAGCTTTAACTCCTGTCAGCCTATCTTAATGTAGCCGGCAATGCATACAGCGATAATTTGACTTGTGTAGTTGTCTCTCAGTTTAACACCTCTTTTCTCATGAAGATGTGTTGTAATACTGGTAGCTGTGCACATATAAACTCTTTTTCTTGGCGAATGAATTCCCATGGTTGAGTCAGTTGAGTATAAGAGGCTTGGGTTTATGCCCACTGGTGTTAAGCAGTAAATTTGGGTCATTACACAGCACTGTTGGGATATCATTTGCAAGGCAGCCTATACGTACATATGAGGACGTGCCCTCTTCCAGCATAGGCAGGTCATCGCTGGATCAGTCCATTTTATTGAGCCCTACAAGCTAACACAGAATGCTAGCTAGCTGTCATACTCATAAAATCCAGCACTGGGGGTGTGAGGGTGCTTTTACTGTGCTGAAAACACCAGATGCGCACTCAAGCAAAACTTGAATATGATTATGTTGTGGAATAAAGTTCTTACCTTGGAGTGGATCAGTCCTGAATGCCCAGGTACAAACCTAAGCCTCCATCTGCAAGACTTTCGTGGTCACTTCCTTTAGTGAACTTGCGAGCCGCTGGCTCCCGGCAGCCACTTACCCTGTGACACTGAGGACGGCACAGGAACCAGAACCGGCCAGCTAAACTTATTACAGTGATCTTCCCCCAACACTTCAGACGCCCGCGCGTGAAGATGCTAATGAATTTAAAGAACACTTATGACTAATATCTAGGGCTTTTACCATGTTAAAGGCGGCGGACTGCGAGGAGCCACGTCTCTCCTCTATTCCGGGGCCGCTCACCTCACCCCTACTTTACTCAGATGAGGATCTGACCGAAAGAGATAATGGGATGTTCAATCTATGAAATTCAATTTCTATTGAGCTGGACTGGGTAAGTGAGTTGTGGAGGGGTCTTAACAAATTGGATTTAGTCAATGGATGGTGAAGGATTGGGAATTCTTTTTTGCGTTTGATCGTATTTACGCCTCATCATTGCAGTGTATATTAGTGTTGTGGTAGACTGCGCATGGCGTTTCTACAGTCCAAATGTATCTAATATATTTACATTTGAGTCCCCAAAGCATGAGGCCACTTCTGTTTTCTGACTTTTTTAATTATACTTTTCAAACTATACTATCGGCATCAACACTGAGAATGAAAAGTTGCATTTTAATGCGTTTTAAAGTGTTTGTTTTTCTTATTTGCTTTAGTGGTAGCAGCACTTGAGCTTGAACTCCATGTGTTTGTGTCAATCAAGTTTTCCAAGCATCTTGCATTTAAATGGAAGCAAAATCATCTGAAAGTATGGACTAAGACTTTCACAGGATTAATGTCACGAATTCCCCTTCATTTGAGACCATATAATTTAGTTAAATGGGGAACAAAACGTGTTATATATTATTTTCTAAATGTTTAAACTTGTTAATATCCTAAATGGTTTTGCATGCCTAGTTTTCAATGTAGACTTCAATGTAGACTTTTGAACCCCACTGTAATTTATCATTCAGCCAAAGCTTATACCAAAACGAAATCTTTAATTACACCAAATGTAGATAAAGACAACGAATATTCGTTTGCTCATTAGCGCACATTTAGTTTTTAGGGGATTTCCCGCCACTGCAGTGAGAAAATCTGTTAAACTTTGACACCTTAAAGAAGACTCCCTATGTCTTTTAACCAGATTAATGTTAATGGCCAGCTGGTTTATAGGTGATTAGTCTTCAGTCCTCCTGTAAGCTGCAGGGATACAGTCCTTTCTTTCTTTAAAATGAGCTGCGCTCAGGCAGAAGCGCAGTACCTTCGCTTGGTCTTTTATTTTCTTTATCTAAGTGATTTTGCATGTGAGGCTCTTCAGGTCCTAGGACTAGACTATGAATGTAAACACCAGGCTGAATAACAGGTATGATTTTATAAGTTTAGGTCAAATCAGCTGTCGACTGCCCTCGTATCCAAAAATGATCAATTTCCAGATGTACTTTAGCCATATAATTTGTGAGTTTGAGATGCTTGTCATAGTATTAGTCGTCAAGGTCATGCCAATCATTTCCTGAAGCCTACCTGTGCACAGTCAGGTGTGTCAACTCCAGGGCTTTGAGAAATGCTGACTGCTTGTCTGGGTCATTACTGAGTAACCATCATGGATTATATAAGATAGTATACTTACTCAGAGGACAGCCTGCTAAAAAAAGCCTCCAAAAATGATTGCCCATTCAGTGTTATCTATTATTATAATGCTAATGTGATTAAAAACCAATCTCTTACGAAAAACTCTTCGGCATTTAAGTGTTTGTGTAGTTACGATGTTCTTGCAATTTTTGTTAATTTTTTTCTCATTTACAACCTATGGAAGAAACGAAGTGCAGAAACATAAGTGGATTAGATGAAGGAGGGGAGGAGGAGGCAGGTTGATTCCAGAATGGTGGACCCTCCCCTTGAGCACGAGGGACAGGGAAAGGAAATAAATCAGACAACTGTTGCACCTGTCTGGATAGAAATACTGTCTGTCTTCCCTCGGGTTTCTGCGGCCTCTTCAGAGCAGGGCCTGACCTGTCTGTGTTTAGCATTGGAAGCGTTTGTCCAGCAAGGCGTGCCGTCCTCTTCCCTGGTGGCTGTCTGGACCTGAATGTAAGCACTCGGCTAGCCAGAAGTGGAAATCAGCTGGTCCAAACCTCAGGACTGAAGCCAACCCAAACCAGCGTCTTTAGGTCACCGTGACTGGCCAGGCTCTTAAAATGCTGGTATGTACAGTCAAGGGTATTTTCATCTGAGGCTTGAAAAGTTTTTTGTTTTTTAAATTGCAGTAATGTTGAAAGTTGTTTTGGGGGGGCATTTTTGAAAATTTACACCAGACAAAATACTAGACCTGTATGTTAAAAGAAGTGGTGGGGTTTTAAATCATTTTTCTGTATTTTTGCAAAGACGTGATGACAAATCACAGCTAATGTGAAATGGTCTAAGTTTTAATATACCTTTCTGTTTTTATTTAAGGCCTGCTTCGTTGGTTCATTGGTTTTATACAGGTTTAGTTGAAGGTTTAGTTCATATTCAGTCATTTGTGTGGTCCGCCGGAGGAAATGATGCATGCTCAAAGTTTACTTCAAATGATGTGACCATGTGCTCCATTCATTCATCTGTTTTGTTAAGGCATTTCCCTTACAGTTCTGGAGCGTTACAGGGCGCACTGCTGGGAAGGGGACGCGATGCTGTAGGATTCCTGGAAAGAACCTTCTCTAAAGGCAGTAATTAGTGGTTGGGTTCCAGTTCTGGAACTTTTAGAATGTCCAGGGCTCTCCCCAAGGAACGGCTGTAGGTTTTACTGCTTTAAAGTTTACTATTTACAGGAAAACTAGTGCTGTTTAAAGCGCTCCTGTTAAAAATAGACAAATGCATCATATAGCTACATATGTACAAATGCTACATATAGTACAACGTTTTATACAAAAAAATTTCAGTTAATAATGCTGGAATCCAAATTTTTACATGAAAAATATACATCGTGAAATAAGAGTCTGTCAATCCGTTTACTCCGATTTAAAGAAATTAGGCTATTTTTATTGTTTTAAACCAGTGTTTGTAATTAAAGTATTCCCTTAGACTTTGAACAGTTTAAGTGTAAAATTCCAGTCGTTGTAGGCTATTAAAACAACAAAATAGCTATGAATATAACCATGAATGGTTTTGCTTAAAGGAAACCCTCTTCATTGCAAATCGCTATGCTAAAAACACAAATGTATTGCATTTAACACGCATTCCACCTTGCTCCGCTTCCCTCGTCTGTCAAGTCAGTACAAGTAGTTAAAGCAGTGAGGATGTATTAATCAGGTGTTGTTTTCCTGTTAGCATCTCCTTTGATTGGTTTTGCTTCAACCACTTGAGTTAATCAATGTCATTAATGTCACATCTTCAGAAGGCAGCTGTCTTTAAACAGACATCGCACCACATCTCACACCTCTCAGGCCTTTTCCGCTCTTCACTTTTTGTAATCATCCAACACCGTATCGCTCAACGCGGCGAAATAATATTTTGTTTCACTTCTACTTTTCTGGGTTCCCGCGTGCTTATCGACCTCCCATCAGCTTTTATAAGGCAGGAACAACAGGAAAGCTCAAGAGAATGTGCTGCACTCTCATTTATTTATGTATCTATTTCGATATTTATTTATTGCTCTCCTCGCTAGCCTGCCTGCTCGGTCTGAATGTGAGCAGAATAACAACAGATGTGGGTTTTTTTTTGTTGCTGAAAAAAATGAAACAGAGAGAAATATTGATTTTTTTCTCTTCTGAAAGTTTTGATTTTTTTTTTCTCTCATGTAGATTTAAAAAAAAATGTTTTACTAGTTTTACTGGACAGCATGTTTGTAGACACTGGACAGCTGGAAATTAAGAGCGATTGTTTTGTGAAATTCTCAATTTTGCAGCAAGTTTGGCCTTGTTTTACAGTGCTAGTTCAAAGTGCAAAACGTCTGTCACTTTCTGTAAAAAAAGAGGCATCCTCTCCACATGCCTTCCCACTTTCTGCTTGGCACGTCTCTGTATGTGTGTGTGTGTGTGTGTGTGTGTGTCAGGGTGAGACTATCAGCGCTGTGTTCAGTAATGGTGTAAGCCCTGGCGTCAGGATGCCCAGTCTGCCAGCTCTCTGTGTGACCTCTATATCTGGCGCCAGCTTTCGTCTCCTGTGTCACTGCAGGGGCACTTGCGCTGGCAATGTTTTTCTGCCCGACGCTCCCGCTGCCACGAGGAAAACCATGTCTGTCCATTGCCTTAAGCTTTGAGTCTGTTTTAGCAACTACCTGCCATTCAGCAGACGCTTTTTAGCTCGTCATATCTGAAAGCTCAATCGTTTGTGCAAATAAGAACAAAACAAGTAGGGCTGGATGATTTAAGTTTTTTTTTATTTTGATGGATGTTGTGAAGATAAATATTTGAACATGCTGTGCTTGTTTGTAGGGCTGCACATTTTTTCCCAATATTTTAGATTATAATAACAATAATTAATGAAAAACTTATTATTTTAAATTATATTTATTATTATTATTATTAATAATAATAATAATAATGATAATAATAATAATAATAATAATAATAATAATAATAATAATGGTGTCACGGTGGCACAGTGTGTAGCACGATCGCCTCACAGCAAAAAGGTTTCTGGTTTGGCCTCGGCTGGGTCAGAAAGCATTTCAGTGTGGAGTTTGCATGTTCTCCACGTGTTCACGTGGGTTTCCTCTGGGTGCTCCGGTTTCCCCCACAAGTCCATAGACTTTAGTAAACTACGGTAAGCTAAATTGTCTGTAGTGAATGTTTCCCAGTGTTGGGTTGCGGCTGGAAGGGGTCTGCTGCGTAAAACACATGCTGGATCAGTTGGAGATTCATTCCGCTGTGGCGACCCCAGATGAAGAAATGAATGAATGAATAATAATAATAATAATAATGATGATGATGATGATGATGATGATGACGATGACGATGATGATGATGATGATAATCGAACTCGAAAAGGACTCGTACAAGCAACCTTTTGCTGTGAGGTGACAGTGCTAACCACAGACCCACTGTGTCACCAATAATAATAATAATAATAATAATAATAATAATAATAATAATAATAATAATAATAATAATAATAATAATAATAAT
>CAIGQQ010006052.1:12515464-12536358 GCA_903798035.1 Danio albolineatus | reverse complement strand
TTAGTTTCTGTCAGCTTTGTGTTTTTGACTGTTTGTCGCCATCTTGCGTCTGAATAATGTGCAGGTTAGTGTATACTCCATCTGCTGTTTTAGTTTCTGTCAGCTTTGTGTTTTGGACTGTTTGATGCCATCTTGCGTCTGACTGAAGTGCAGGCTAGTGTATACTCCATCAGGTTAAAGTTTGAAATGACTCCACAATGTTGTTAACTGTAATGTATGGTCAACTGTAATCCCTTCTATGTGACTATTGTGGACTTGCAATATCAATGCTGAAACGATATATTGTGCAGCCCTCATATATATCATATGGATGTTATAAAAAGTCATGTTATGCTTCTTGGTGGTGAAGCAGTATACATTGTTTATATAATAGTATGTTTTCCTCATTTGGATGACTGCGATCTGGTTCTGAATAACAGCATGGTTTATGTTGGGTCTGTAATATTAACAATTAGTTTTTTTTTAAAGTGTTTTACGTTTTGTTAATATTTATTTTGTAATATATATTATATTATATTTAATTTTATCAACCTTATATTTCTAATTTGGGCGACACATTGGCTCAGTGGTTCGCACTGTCGCCTCACAGCAAGAAGGTCGCTGGTTCAAGTCCCGGCTGGGTCAGTTGGCATTTCTGTGTGGAGTTTGCATGTTCTCCCCGTGTTGGCGTGAGTTTCCTCTGGGTGCTCTAGTTTCCCCCGAAGTCCAAAAATGTGCGCTGTGGGTGAATTGAATAAACTGTATTGGCTGAGTGTATTTGTGTGAATGAGTGTGTATGGGTGTTTCCCAATACTGGGTTGCAGCTGGAAGGCCATACACTGTGTAAAAGATATAATGGATAAGTTGGCGGTTCACTCCACTGTGGTGACCCCTGATGAATAAAGGGATTAAGCCAAAGAAAAAAGTTCTAAGTGAGAAAAAAATTTAAATGTCCACAAAAAATATTATTGTGGTCAATATTAACAGAGTGAATTTACAGAAAAGGTGCTATATCATGATATACATCATTATCAGGATATGAGATGACTTGTATCATGATAAGAGAACAGCCCAGCCTTACGTACCAGTATGATGAAGGCTGATCTTACATAAGCTGAAATCAAAGCAGGCGTAAGTGTTCGTTTTTCCTTGTTCAGCCGCGAGACTCCAACAGCTTTTTTTGTGCTCCGTCACACAGTCTCTTTTACTTCCTTTCAAGTCTGACTACTTCTGCGGTTGAGCAAGAGAGAGAGAGAAGAAAAGGTTGGAAAAGTGCAGAACAAATGAATGAGCAGAGCGTCGTGTGCTATCAGGGGAGGGTGGACTGCGAGACAGGCGGAGGAAGAGGAAGCCGACTGCCGCGCTGGGGTTGCTTTGCACCGGAGAGGCCCGTTAATTAAATCTGAGGGACAGACATGAGAGCTGACCCAGGCGTCAGTGACGGAGCAGAGGCGGCTCCGCTCCCCCTCCTCTCTCTCTCTCTCTCTCTCTCTCTCTCTCTCTCTTCGTCCGTCCGGCCGGCCTGCTGGCCCCAGCGAGGGATGGGGGAGGGCAGGGCGCCGGCAGCTCGTCTGGCTCTCTGTGTAGACTCCTAAACGTGGCTTTGCGGTCAGACCAGAGACTCTTAATAGGCGTATAAGGTGTTTTTGCTTTTTTTCCCCCTCCCTCTCTGCCGCTCTCATGGTTTCCTAAAGGCAGACAGGAGCGTCTGCTGTGTATCTGGATCAGCGAATAAGGGTTCTGTACTTGTATCTTATAATTTTAATCTATGAAGATGGAACATTTGCATGTTTGGACAGCAATTGAAGTTTCCAGTCGGTGATTTTGTTTATTTTCTCTCCTGCAAATTGGCTCGTCCACTGCATTATCATTATACTATGGGTGGGCTGAAGGCATTTTAATTAACTTTTGATGAAATAGTTTATCAAATGTGCTCACATATACACATATATTATATTAACCCATGCAGAAATCTGATATATAAGCATATACAGTATATATAAAACTGTAGCTGGTAAATACATATATGCACATATCTGTAATTCCAGTTGTTGAAAATAATATCTGTAAACAGCCATTTTTAAATATATGTTTTATATATGACATTTTTTATATATGTAAAATCCAAACATAAACTTGTGTGTCAAATCTGTAATTTGCGTATATTGACATATACCACATTTCTATATGGGAAATGATATTTTTGGCAATAAAAATACTGTTACGTTTTACTGTTGGTTCTCATGAAACCATTCTAATATGCTGATTTCATTCTCAAGATGCTACGTCACTTTTGCTTCTTATTATCAGAAGTTTGTAATATTCATGCAAGATATTGAATGACTTTGGATCTGTATTCAATCAAAAAAAAATTTCTTAAGAGATCTTATAATATTGACTTAAAAAATGGCTTTTTATGTGTTTTTATTGTGTTTTTATTGAAGCCAAAAAATTTGAATACAGCCAAAGAAATACAGTGAAAAATGCATTGGTCTGTTAAACATCACTTGTGAAATATAAATATTCTCAAGTAATACGTTTGCCTTCAACTGTAGAATAAAACCCAGAATAAAAGCAGGTTTTTAAAAAACATTTTAAGTTCAATAGTTTAAACAAATATTATTAACCGCCTTAATCAATAATTTTTAGATCTACAGAACAAACCATTATTATACAATGACTTACGTAATTACCCTAACTTGCGTAGGTAACCTAATTAACCTTGTTAAGCCTTAAATGTAACTTTAAGCTGAATACTAGTATCTTGAAAAACATCTTGTAAAATATTCTGTTCTGTCATCATGGCAAAGATAAAAAAACAGTTATTATTGTTTAGACATGTGTTGATTTTATTTTTCTCTCCATTAAACAGAAATTGGTGAAAAACATAAAAGGATTTAAATTTAACAGGGCTAATAATTCTGACTTCAACTGTAGATACATACACACATACATACATATATATAACTATATATTTATAGTCAAACGTTGAAACTAGTTTTGCTTTATAACTTTAGTTGATATAGTGTTAAATTCAGTGGAATATTAGAAAACAAATCCTAACAAATAAATATGTTTGAGATAAGCGGCAGATTCACATTTTACTGTATAACACTTAGTTCCAAACTATTTTTAGAGTTTTTAATGAAACTGCAAGTCCCAGCTCTAAATTTGGATTAGATGAGCTCCATTAGAAGCCGCTGGGATGTGTTGAATCAATATAAAAGGTGTTGCAACATCACATGTTGCTTTAATGCAATCAAATAAAGTTTCTAAAATCTAGTGTCTAATGACATATTTGTGGATATATCTGAATATTGTGATTTTTCCATCTTTTACTGTAAGCCAGTAAAAGTCACCCAGTTACAGATGTATGTACCATAGTATAAGAAGCATAATTGCATGTGTTTTATTCCATTTTATATCTCTGTCGATTCCCTTCCTTCCTTTCCTGCATTTCTTCAACCACCGATTCTCTCTTCATTAAATTTTTTCCACAATTGCAGCATTTTTTTTGCCTTGTTCTGTTGTTTTCTCCTTCTATTTCCCATGATTTTGATCTCTCTCTCTCTCTTTTTTCTGCTCGTATCTCTCTCTCCCTCTGTCTTTCGCTCTGTCTCTCCCCCAAGGCTCTCAGTGGGGGAGCGTCAATAGAGAAGGGCGGTGCTGAATCCTCCAGGCTGGCGGAAGCGCCGTGCTGCTCCCCCCATACCTCCCACCCCCCCCGTAGCCAATCAATGCCATCCTTTCAGTTCTGGCCGAGCCCCGCAAACAGGGGGATCAATAAGTTATTAGCACCATTCTGTCAGCTGTAATGTGGAGATTGATTGGAGGTTGGGGCTCCGCCGCGCCGCCCGCCACTTCCCCTGCCTGATAAAGATGACAGATTAAGGGAATAAGAAAAGGGAATTAAGGAGTCTGGCCTGTCCAACTTGTCAGTAGCCGAAGAGAGACGGAAAGAGCACAGGGTGAGGAGGAGAAAACCAAGAGCCTCATTTAGTCGTTTTGCTATTTCTCCATCCATCTAGCCTTATCCCGTTATTAAAGTTTTTTGCCCTTGCTTTGGCCCGGCGCTGCACCGCCCGGGTTGGAGTTTAAAGGAATTAGTGACAGTGCTGGCGACAGGAGATGTTCTTCCATGAATTTGGTAACATGGCGGTGGCAGGAGGCAGCTCCGAGTCTCCCTCTTTGGTGTTAAATATGAGCATCACAGCTTTAAGAGGCAACATTTAATTGGTATTAAAGGCTTTCCGCTTTAAAATCTCTGACCCCGAGGCAGACAGGCGCTGCTGAACCCTGTCTCTCCCTAGAGCACACCGAGAGACAGAGAGAACACAGTATTCCTGCTGCAGCTATGGGTTTTTAAGCTGTTTGAAGCAGGTTATTTTGCATTTATTTTTTGAATGGGCGAAGTTTTAGGGTAAGAGGTGTGTATTGCATATTTTACTAGAATTACTTTCTTAAAAAAAGTTTTAGTTCTTAAAATAGTTTACTACTCTTGGCCTTTTCTGGCTTTCTGGTGGCACACTGATAATATATTCCCAATTCTGCCATATGTGATATGCATAAAATCAAATTAACACACTTTAGCAAAAATGTGGTACATGCAACCAAATGTGTTGTGAGTATTCACTTCATAATATAAAAGTATAAAATTACCATATATTTTAAAGATTTTAACTGGATTAGATGTACTGTTCATTCTAGTCATTCTACAGTGGCCGAGAGAGCTTAGCATGCCGCAATTTAAGAAAACACGAGCAAACAAAAAAAAAAAAACACCAGCAAATTAAGAAAAGATCTTCATCTGTTTGACAGCACATGTGCTGCAAATCCTCACAATGCAAACACATTTTTAAAACATGTGCTGCATTTTCCATAACACAAACAAAACACGCTGCATTTCTCACAATGCAAACATTTGATGAAAACGCACAGCATTTTCTCACAGCACTTTCCAGTAGCTTGAATCAAAACATAAATGTTTCAAGAAGACCCTAAAACGTGACAGACCTGGCTATTAGGTTATGGTTATTTAGGCTAATACATAATAAAGGTGGCGACACGGTGGCGCAGTAGGTAGTGCTGTCGCCTCACAGCAAAAAGGGTCACTGGTTCGAGAAGGTCACTGGTTCACTGGTTACGTCAGTTGGCATTTGTGTGTGGAGTTTGCATGTTCTCCCTGTGTTTGCGTGGGTTTAATCAGGGTGCTGCGGTTTCTCCCACAAGTCCAAAGACTTGGTATAGGTTATTGGTATAGGTCTCTGAATGAGATACTAAAGACAAGGGAATCGAGATATTAAAGTAAACCAAAAAAAATCTGTCTGTCTGTCACGTTTTTGGGTTCCCTTGAAACATTTCCGTTGTTTTTGCAAATGTTGTGAGAAAATACTAAATAAATAAATAAATAAAATAAGTGAGTAAAATAATTAATAAATATTTAATTAATTCAAATAAAAAAAAATTACTAACAATCAATCAAACAAATGAATGTCCACACATTTGTATTAAAGAAACAGACACATAAATCAAATAAGATGAAAATAATGGGGCGGCACGGTGGCTCAGTGGTTAGCATTGTCGGCTCACAGCAAGAAGGTCACTGGTTGGAAGGTCACGGCCGGGTCAGTTGGCATGTCTGTGTAGAGTTTGCATGTTCTCCTCGTGCTCGTGTAGGTTTCCTCTGTGTCCTCTGGTTTCCCCCACAGTCAAGTGCTATAGGTGAATTGAATAAACTAAATTGACAGTAGTGTATGTGTGTGCATGTGAGAGCATATGGGTGCTTCCCAGTACTGGGTTGCAGATGGAAGGGCATGCGCTGTGTAAAACATATGCTGGATAAGTTGGCGGTTTATTCTGCTGATAAATAAGGGACTAAGCTGAAGGAAAATGAATAAATGATACAAAAATCGAATAAAATGCAAATAAATACAACAATAAAATTAAATTAATAGAAAAATAAATAGAAAAATAAATGAAATGCACAACAGTGAACAACTAGTGGACAGGAGAGAGGTGGGTGAACTGTTAAAGTAGAGGTTTATGAGGAGTAAAGAAACTGTGAGTGAGTCAGTGTCGCATCCCACCTCCAGCTCCTCAATGCAGAATCACGGCTTCCTCCTCACAGTCCCGAACTCTCTCTTCTTTTGTTGAGTGCATTACTTCAGCTAGAGACCGAAGTGCTAAGAGCAGACAGAGAGTGTGGTCCAGAGCCAGGTTTCCTCTCCGCCTGCGCTGACGCCACGGGCACGCTGCCCTGCTCCAAAACTTTTTCTCTCTCGCTTACGAAAGCACTTCTCACTGCAAATCACTCTGTCCTGCACTGTCAAATCCCATCATGAGAATTTAAAGGTTTTAAAGGTTGTGTTTAATCACTTGGGAAGGGGCGGGGGACTGGGGGTTGGACTGAGGGGACGGATTGCTGTGTGAATTTGAGCTGTTTGTCTGAGTGACAGTTCAGGACCGTTGATTTCGCAGAGATGGAGATGGAGGTTGAGATGGAGAGGAACTGGACTCAGCCCAGGGCTTCGGGAGTGTTGGCAGGCAGGAGGTTGCCTGATAAGACGCGATGGAGCTTGGAGAACAGGCTGGGCTGGAGATAGCAGCGCTAGGGTGGCTGAGCCCTGTGGGAAAGACACTGCTAAGAGATTAGGGTCAGAGAGAGACGTACAGAGAAGAAGAGACTGGATCACAGAAACCAGAGGGTGCAGTGGTTTGTAGAAGTGTTTCTCAACCTGTGTTTTCCTAGTTGTTGTTTCCAAGTGGTATTAACATGTGTTTTTATGCCTTGTTTCCACTGAGCGGTATGGTTCAGTGCAGTGCAGCACGGTTCCGTTTGGGTCACCTTGTCTTTCCGTTGCCAATACCACTCTTTCTACGTTGGCGAGGTGTATGTCAGAAAGATCAACAACATTCTTGCTTGAAGAAGAAAACCAAATGGGACATTCACGTTTTGCATCTTTTTTTAACTCAAGTTCATTATATCAAATATCAAATGTAGACCCGTGGCAAACATTTAGATGCAACTTGTGAGGGACCTGGTTCAGGGCTACCTGCGTCATTGTATTGCTACGGTGCTATGTTTCAGCTGTGTATTTAAAAATGGTGCTTCATGTGTTGTCATTTTATTGTCTTGCTGCACACACTTGTTCTCTGTAAACCATTAGCATTATGTATTGTACTGTTGTGCTAGGCACCATCTGGAAACGGTGCCAAATAAGAGGTACAGTTGGCTTTTTTTTTTTTTTTTGTTAAGATTTATTTTTGGCTTTAGTGTCAGGACAGTAGGTTGACAGGATAGAAAGTGGGAGAGAAAGGGGGTAGGATTGGGAAAGGTCCACAAGCCAGGATTCGAACTTGAGACGCCCAGAGCGATTCCGCGTCATATGTCAGCACGCTAACCAGTGGGCTATTGCGGCGATTATTTTGGCAATTTTGACAGTGGAAACAAATGTGTACCCAACTGTACTGTACTGAACCATACCACTTATGAAGATACATTCAAATGTAGTTTTTTCCACTGTAAACCATTAGCATTCAACAGTGAGTCTAGTTCCACCGTTTTGGTACTGTACTATTGTGCTAGGTACCACTAGAAAATGTTACCCAAAACGTGGGATGGTTGGCTATTTTGGTATTTTTGACAGTGGAAACAAATATATACCCAACTGTACTGTACTGAACCATACCGCTCATTTATGGCCATTAGTGAAACGGTGAGACACATTTTTTTCCCACCTGTTATTAAGATAACCTTCAGATGCGTTTCTTTTAACAAGTTAGTTTTGCATTTTATTAAAGTTCTTCTGTCTTCTTTCGTCAGGCTGTACATCACAATCGCAGGAACATTCAGTGCAATGCATGAGTACTATTGAATCAATTGAATCTAATTTATGGCTTATGAGCTTTTGGCAGATTCTTTTGTCCAAAACAGCTTTGCAAATTTTTTGCTCTCCCTGGGAGTCGAACACACAACCTTAGGGCGTACTCACACTATGTACAGTTCCCTTTAACCGGGCCTAAGCATGCTTGTCCCCCCTCCCGTCTCCCCCGACGGCCTGCACTCTCATTGCATTCGGGCCTGAGCACGCTTACGTCATCAATGATGCGCTATTCAGTGTAAGAGATTTCTCGGAGATTTCAGTGGAGATTTCTTTATATGATTATATCTTTTTAGTCGTTTGATATGCAGTGACACACAGTCAGATATTCCGCCGAACAGATCAGCCACTGCTGACGCTCATAAACAATCATAAAGTCCTTGTGCTGCAGGAATTAGAAGGTTTACTAAAGGTGCAGCTGTCGTGCAGAGAGGGGTTTGCGTCTTTAATAATCTACGACAGTTTGCTTTCATTAAACAGTAAGAATGATTAATAAATCCATATGAAACAGTCCCCAAAAGTCACGTCTCCTCTTCAGTTTCGGGCTTAGGCACGCTTTGCACTCTCACTACAAGCGTACCGCGCCAAAGCCCAAGTGAACCGGGCTCAGGCACACCTCTTCCAACCGGGCCAGGGCCGGCCAACTGTATCGTGTCTGAGCCTGATTTAGCGCACTCACACTTCTAAAATTATCCGGGAAACGGGCCTGAGCACGGTTCGGATAGCATAGTGTGAGTACGCCCTTAGTGTTTCTAGGACATGTTGCCCAATGAACAGGTGTGATGAGAGTAAATGGTTTTTAATGGAGGTTTGAACACCATGATTATTTACACACCTAAAGAAGTCAAATCAAATGTGTTTTTGACTCTCTCTGAAAGTGGTTGAAAGTGGACAAGCATAAAAGTTTTAGACCGCATTTACACCTGTAATGTAGCATTGCCCAATTGTGATCAGATAAACAAAAGCACATTTTAATTCCAGGGACATTTCACGCACCTTCACAGACCCATTCATAATGTACTCCATTCAACATCAGTGTGTATTAAGATACGTTCACTGCCTGCAGGCTTTTGAACTCTTTTGGCTCATGCATAGACAGGAGCGGTGGATTGCTAGAGTGTTACACTTGCGCAGCGATCGTATCAGCTCCACGTGACGATAGAGAACGGAAAATAATTGAATACGCCAAGGGAGATTCTTCACCTCAAAGGCCGGCAAAGAGAGAAGAAGTGGAGCGAGAGACAGACGGAGGGAGTGTTGTTGTTGTCTTTGGGCGGAGGTTAGAAGAGGAGATGGGGGCCCATTAGAGAGGCCCCTCTTTCTCTTTGGAGTGGGATAGACAGCCTTCCCCCCCGATGAGAATACATCAAACAGCGTCATTAGTAAAGCTCGCTCCCCACAAAGAATCCCAGACTGAGCTCTGCCACTCCAAAAGCCCTTTCAAGCACAGGCTTGCTTTTTTTTTTCTTTCTCAGTGTCTCTCTGCAGCACTCTTATCTGAGAGAGGGACGAACAGTGAGCTTGGTGTCGAGAGGTACGAGTGTGAGAGTTTGTACTTTTGTGTCGGACGTATACAGAGGTGCAGACTCTCTCAGTTTTGTTGCCATGCAAGAATCTCCCCCTTCACTCTTCTTTGATGTGTAAAGCTTTATTCATGGCTTAAAAGGAAGGGTCATCAGTAGTAATGGCTTCCTTTATCGACCCTATGAAATCAAAATAAGAGTTTTTCTGCTTATCTGTTACCTATGTGGCTAATCTGCATTCAAATACACTCCTTAGCCTTTAAACAAAAAATTACCAACACATTTAAAATGTACAGTCTTTCACCTCCAGGAAAGTGGAGAGAGGTCCTAATGACCTCACCCTGCACTACACAGATCGTTGTCCAATCAAAGAACAGAATAAGGGTGTACTCACACTAGGTACAGTTGCCTTGAACCGTTCCAAAGCACGATTGTACCCCCTCCTCTCTTCCCTGACAGCCTGCACTCACACTGCGTTTTGCCTTCCTAACCTGAGCAGGCTTACGCCATAGATGATGCGAGTGTTTAACAGGCAGAGAAGTACTCTCGCTCAGCACAGTGAAGATTGCTTTAGTTATATCGTTTTAGTCATTTGGGATGCAGTGACACACAGTCAAATATTTCTGATCCACAACTTTTGACGCTCATAAAGTATCATAAAAGTCTTGATGCTGCAGGTTTTAGGAGGTTTGCTGAAGGTGCACCTGACGTGCAGCGCGGAGTTTGCATATTAAACAAACTACCACACGCATTCTTTAAAAAGTAAGAATGGTTAATGGATCTATATGAAAGCCCCTAAAAGTAACGTCAAGTCTTTAGTTTTGGGCTCAGGTGCACTTTGCACTCACACTACGTCTGTGCCAAAGCCCAACCGATCTGTGCTTTGGCACACCTCTTCCAACTGGGCCAGGGCTGGCCAACTGAACCGCACCTGGGCCCGATTTGGAGTACTCACACTAGTCAAGCAAACCGGGAAACGTGCCTGGGCACGATTCGAATAGCATAGTGTGAGTGCACCCTAAGAGTAGAATGTTTCACCTACAACAGAGATCACTGACTTTTGTTAGCAGCCTTGTTTCTGGAAGTATTTTCCTCTTTATTTTTCTTATCAATGTTTGTTATTTGTAAATTAGTTAAACGCCTTTAAACCAAACCCTGATGTAAATCAGAGTACAAACTTTGACTTGAACTTGGAGTCAAAAATCTATTAACTACAATCTTACAAAACATTGGAAAGACAAATATTTAAGTAGTAGTAAAAAGTACTGCATTAAAATGATGTTTTAGTAAATATTGTTTAATTTGTCTACTAGGGATTTCTTGGAGAATCATGGGTAATGTAGTTTTTATCACCAGAAATTCTGCTATTTAACAATCCAGTTGAAAAAAAAAGTAGACTAGAAGCTTCAAACAACTTTCACAGCAAATAACTTCTAGCTCATAGCACACAGTGGGAAAATGAATGAGATTTTTACTTCAGTAACCCAACTGTAGCACTCGTTATCACCTTCAGTCAACTCATGGTATTGCTATAGAAAATCAAATAGGCTTGATATGTCGATAGCTAAAATATACACTTTCAATAGGAAATATATCCAATTTAGAAAGAAATTCTATTGTTGAATGAACCTATGAGGTTTTTAAAACAATGCACCTGCAGGTCACCATTTAACAAATGATTTCTATGCTGTTCAGACAATAAAACACAAGTCAGTACGACAAAAATTCAAATGCAGGTAAAATGTTTAACCTGCATCCTCTCCATTTTTTTGCCCAGTCCATTTAGATAGAGAGTCAGACATCAACAAAAGACGAAAGGGAGGGCATAACTCTGTGGCTTTGACTTCTTTGCTTCATGTGGTGCATGAGGGCAGAGAAAGAGTGAGAGAGGGAGAAGAGAGTGCAATGACAAACGGTCTCTTCCTTCCTGCATGCATGCACCACCATGCTCTCAGCAGCACCCCTCCCAGCATGATTAGCAGGATATTGATTTGAGATGTGTTTGGGGGGAGGAGGGTGCTGTAATCGTACACTAGACACCAGCGGCTCACTAGAGCGCTGCATTAGGCTAGTGTAGACAGCCTCCACTTTTCTAAAGAGAGAGAGAGAGATAGAGAAAAAGGGGGAGGGAGAGAAAGAGTGAAAGAAAGGAAGGAAGAGATTAGCAAAAGGTGTGAGCTTTAAATTCACTGAAAACAGAGAGTGAGAGTGAGTGAAAAAAAAGCCAAAAGGCGTCATAGCGAGGCAACAGGAGTTTGATAGAAGTCATAGGCAAGTCCGTTTGCTTTTTTTATCTTTTTTTTCTCTCGTTCGCTTGTCATTTCTGCAGATTTTAGGCCGGTGCGAAGACCTGGAGCGTTTGCATGCACAGATAGAGAGATAGATAGATAGTCAAGACAAAAAAAGACGAAGATAAAGAGCGAGGGTGAGTGCAAAAGAGAGAGAGCGTGTTTGTTCGAGATAGGAGAAAGAGAGAGAGAGCGGGTAAAAGAATCTCTCTTTTCTGCACATGGCTGAGTAAGAACCAGATCTGTCATTCACGCTGGCGCAGGGCCCTCTCATCTCGCCGTATCTTTAGTCGCTCTCACAGCTCCATCATGTATGCAGGTACAGAGCCAGGCGGCGAGGGGTTTAGGGGCCATCTGACCGCATCTGAACCCCCCCTAACCTCTTTTTTTTTTCCACAGATGACATATTAGGCAAGAGGAGAGCCTACTCCCCCAACAGCAGCAGCGAGTGCCCATCTGACAGCAAGAAGTCCCGCAGCGTGTCACCTAAAGGTAGGGGCCCCTCTCTCGTGCATGTATGTGCATGTGTGTGTGTGTGTGTGTGTGCTGGAGATGATAATGTGCTGCAATCAGAGCTGTTTAACCTTAGCGCGTAAGATGGAGTAGGTGGGAATAGAAGGGGCTAGATTGAGCGAGACTGGAGGGAAGGGGTGGACAGATAGTAAGAGGAGGGAGGAGAAAACAACGCTCAATGGAAGACAGATATCTCCTCCCCCCCTGCTTCTGCTAACCTTTTTGCACGCTGTCCACAGAGAGTTCACAAGTGCAGAGTTTACAAAAGTTGAGTGAAACATTTTCATGCATTTAAATGTCTAAGTCTAAATTGGGGATGAGTCACGATTGGTGTCACTAAACATCATCACGGAATTATAAGATTCTATAAGGCGATTTTTGTCAAAACTAAGTTATTATACATTTATTCTTATTCTGACAACTTATTTACATTATGTGGTGTTTGTAAGTATGTGTTCTTGCTATATAAAATGCAGGCTTTATTTTTGAGTATCATTCCCTCATAGCAAACTAAAGGCTGATAAATACTTCTGCATCAAGTGGATGCATATGCTCCTGCGCAGCCTTCGCATGTAGCCCAAATAGCCCTCACCGTGGCTGACGACAAAACTGATGCGCACCTCTTAAAAAATGTTACTCCACGTCACAACAATGTGTATCGCAAGCGCTGTGATTGGTCGGATTGGTAGCAGTGATGAGCGTGGCCGGTGCTGAGAGCCGCGAGCCACATGGAGCGAGTGTTTACAAGTGTCAAGTCCTCTGAAGGAGCTCCAGATGGAATCTTTTGTTTTGTGTTTACCTTATGATTAAAGTTGTTTCACGTCCGCTGATTCCCACCTCTGAATGAGCGAGTTTTAGCTACTGGTAGCGTTCAGAAAAAACATCACATCCGCAAAGAAATTTGACACAGAGGAAAAAAAAACCTGCCGCCAGCTATCGTTTCAGAAGTGTTATTGCAGAGAAACCCAAACAGAACGCAGAAGTATAAATGCACGACTACGCATAAGGCAGGATGCCTCGACGCAGAAGTATAAATCAGTCTTTGTGGTAAGAGGGGACTGCTACTTTACTTTAAGATAGCGTTCAGAAAAAACAAAACACCAGCGAAGAAAGTTGACACAGAGGAACATGAAAACCTCACTGCCAGCTAGCGTTTCAGAAGTGTTATTGCAGAGCAACACAAACAGCACGGAGAAGTATAAATGCACGACTACGCACAAGGCAGGATGCCTCAACGCAGAAGTATAAATCAGTCTTTGCGGTAAGAGGGGACTGCTACTTTACTTTAAGATAGCGTTCAGAAAAAACAAAACACCAGCGAAGAAGTCGACACAGAGGAACATGAAAACCTCACTGCCAGCTAGCGTTTCAGAAGTGTTATTGTGGAGCAACACAAACAGCACGCAGAAGTATAAATGCAAGGCATGTGACGTGAGTCATGCCGACCACTTGAAGCAGAAGAATAAACCAGCCTTTTGGCAGTGTCACCTTGTTAGTAAACAGTACCTGTAAGGAACTGACAGTGTCATCGGCAGCTCGGCATTGCTGTGTATGTAGAATTTTTTACACTTTGCTGTTGAACTGTTGAGCAACAACACTTGAGCAACAACACCACTACCATATGTGTAATGTTACTACACTATGGTTGTGTGTTTTTCACTCTTACCTTTAAGCTTTCTGAGGTAATTATTCACAAGCGTGACATCATTGTTTTCATGTCTCACTTTATGTGTGGTTACACATGACATGACAATGGCAATAATTTCAAAAACTTTTCGGATTTATGCATTTTCAATCACAAAAATGCTGTTGCTATGTAAACAAATATGGCAAAACGCATCAAAAGTTTCCCATTTTAGGCTGAAAACATTGTGTAAACTGCCCCTAAAAACAGATTCTGAATCTTAAGAGTTTTAATGTATTCTCTTAAAGCAGAATCTAGACAGATATCTTTAGAGTCTTTTTTCTTTATGTTCTGCCCTTCTTACTAACATGCTTGACTTGACAGTGCCAACGCTCAGAAATTGAGTTTTTTTTTCTGTTAAGAGGTTGTTGTAGGAGTTGAAAATCAATAAAATGAGAATGCTGCAGCAGCTGGACTTGCTGTTATGCATGAATATATGCACAGAGGCATTGGCTACATGGTCATTAACCAAACACACTCACATAGTGCCGCTAAAAGAGCAGCATGTGGATGCAGGGTCTACACAGTAGGCATCCAGAGCTAGTAGAAGGTTACTAGCTCACTGTTTTGGATGGGATGAATAGTGATCTGTATGGTTGGATTTATGATCGTGTTTAGTTTTGACACTTATGACTAATAATCATCGCTTTTTAAAAAATCTAACAGCGTATGTTTTGCTTTTTTTCTTTCAAATCTGGAATACATTTTTCATTTGCACATGTAGCATCACTTTTTTTATAGAGAAAAAAGACCATGAATCCACATCTAAAAGTGTCTTCATGCTCATTTTTAAAGCTAACGTTTAGCTAATATGTAAATGGGTGATACTCCTGGGTCTAGTGAACCAGCTGAGCTAATGAGGTGAAACAGCGCAACAGGCAGGCAGCAGAAACATCAGGCAGACTCGGTGACACCAAGTCACATATAATCAAGCTTCTAGCTAAAAGAGATGAGCAGCCAGTTACCAGACCTCAGACCAGTGAAATAATCACACAAGGAGCAAACCAATGTACTCCAGCATTATTATGACATTTATTTAAAAGGATAGTTCACCCCAAAAAGGAAAGTTTACTGCTTACTTTCAAGAAGTTCCAAATCTTTTCCTAAAATATTTTGAAGAATGCTGGAGACCGGTAGCTATTGATATCCAAAGTAGGAAAAACAGAAATCTGAAGAAGACTTTTTCAAAGTACCTATACAGTCAAGCCCTAAATTATTCATTCATACCTCAGGGGTATGTATATGTATATGTATATGTATATGTATTTGTATATGTATATGTATATGTCTGTAATGTGTGTGTGTTTGTGTGTCACAACACCTCCGCACCCAATAATCAGTCGTCTGAGTTTTATTTTGATGCATTACCTGCTCACTCATCGCCATGTGGCCAATCGGCACGGCTGCTGCGGTGAGAATGATAAATGGGTGTTATGTGTGTTGTAGTCCTGTGAATTACAGTTGGCTTGCGTCGGTCACCCGCTGTGGATTAGCATGGCTTTGGAATGCCGCTGATCTAAAGTCTTGTGTCTGCGTGTCTGTGATCCATCACCACACCCAAACAACATAGCTATATGTGTGTGTGCTTATGTGTGTAGTTGGAGAGCACAGCAGCTGCCGTTGTCTAAGGTCCTGCCTCTCAAACACACACACACACACACACACACACACACACACACATACACAGTCAAAAATACACACACAGCTGGAGGGGAGCACTGATCTCAGTGCAGCAGGTATTACTTTTAATGACTAAAGCAGAGAGAGAAGCTGCAAAGGCTGGACTTAACAGAGATTGTTCACTGGCACTGGCTGAAACACAAGCAGCTTTACACCTCAGCTTCGGGACTGTCATGTCTCTTGCAGTAGTTGTGTGCCATTCAGCAGTGAACTGGGAGTTCCTTTTTTTCGTAATAGATTTTATGTTTCATATACAGTATATACAGTTAAAGTTAGAATTATTAGCCCCCCCTGTTTAATTTTTCCCCCAATTTCTGTTTAACGGAGAGATTTTTTTCAACACATTTCTTAACATATAATAGTTTTAATAACTCATTTCTAATCACTGATTTCTTTTATCTTTGCCATGATGACAGTAACTAATATTTGACTAGATATTTTTCAAGACACTTCTATACAGCTTAAAGTGACATTTAAAGGCTTAACTAGGTTAATTAGGTTAACTAGGCAGCTTAGGGTAATTAGCCAAGTTATTGTATAACGATGGTTTGTTCTGTCGACTATTGAAAATAAAATTGCTTAAAGGGGCTACTAATTTTGACTGCTTTTATTCTAGCCAAAATAAAACAAATAAGACTTTCTCCAGAAGAAAAAATATTATCAGACAAACTGTGAAAATTTCCTTGCTCTGTTAAACATAATTTAGGAAATATTTAAAAAAGAAAAAAATTCAAAGGGGGCTAATAATTCCGACTTCAACTGTATATATTAGTGACTTCATTTAACACTCATCAAGCACCACATAATATACTGTTCAAAGTAAAATCAGCTTTAAAAAGTGTGTGAAACATTACTGGCTGTATTAGTAGCCAGTTTGCAATTTTTTTTTAATTAAATCTAACAAAAAAAAAATTATTGTTAAATTTAACAAATCTAACATGGTATGCTTAAGTTTGACAATATAATGCAAAAACGGAAGACACGGTGGCTCAGTGGTTAGCACTGTTGCCTAACAGCAAGAAGGACGCTGGTTCTAATCCCGACTGGGTCAGGTGGCATTAATGTGTGGAATTTGCACGTTCTCCCTGTGTTGGCGTGGGTTTCCTCCGGGTGCTCGGTTTCCCCCAATATCCAAAGACATGCGGTACAGTTGAATTGAATAAACTAAATTGGCAATATAGTGTATGTGTGTGTAGGCATGGGATGATAACCGTTTTCACGGTATACCACGGTTCGAAAGAGTCAAGGTTTTCATACCGACATTTTCTCCTATACCTTTCCTAAGGTATGTGTAAGATTTTTATTTACATTTTTTTGTTGTTGTTATTTAGGTGTAAGTTGTAAAGACATCTGTGTTTTAGAAACAAATGAAGACAGCAGAAACCAACGATTCACTTGAATTATTTAGCCTGACATGTTTACTGCCCCAAAATATTGTAAATGTTTCTCAAAATACAATATATTGTGTTCAAAGGGGAAAAAGGTTTTGTTTTTTAGCCAGATATTTAAAAAGAATATATTTTAGAGCAATAAACACAATATGGTCATACCTTGAAACCGTGATATTTTTATCCAAGATTATCATACCGTCAGAATCTTATACCGGCCCATGCCTATGTGTGTGAATGAGTGTGTATGGATGTTTCCAAGTACTGGGTTGCAACTGGCAGGGCATCAGCTGTGTAAAACATATGCTGGATAAGTTGGCAGCTCATTCGGCTGTGGCAACTCCTGATGAGTAAAGGGACTAAGCCGAAGGAAAATGAATGAATATAATGCAAAAACTATGATGTCATTTTATGAATGTATAATCTGATGTTGTTTTCATTGCTTAATCACAGTATGAATTTGAAAGTGAATCGTGCACCAAATATTTCCAAACTCTATAGTGTATTTTAAAAGCCTCTTGTCAACAACAAATAAATGAATTAAATATTTTTACAGTTTTAGCATGTTTCCTCAATTTGTTTCTCCTGTTTTATAGTGCACAAATATAGTTTCATTCTCCGTAAAAAAAAAAAAACTTAGTGTGTAGCTCAAAACAGCGGCTCAACTGGCTTAATAATAAGAAGAAATGTTTGTTGAGCTGATCACACGTTTCTCAGTTTTACCATCACTAGAATAAAATACATTTTAAAATATACTCAGACAGAAAACCATAAAAATATGTCTCTTTCACACATACACATACACGCACACACATAAAGCACAACTGCTCGTACTCACAGCGCCTCAAAACATCATCCACATGAACACACACACACACACCTGAAGCCTCTCGGGTGGATTATCTGGCGCTTGGCAGCACACACTCCCCCATCCCCTGCGCCGGGCCACACTGCTTCTGTTCGCCTGCCCGGGGCCAAGCTCCGGTTTCAACGAGGGGGGTAAAATATCCCCCCTTCCTCCCCATCTCTCCCCCCAAGAGTCTCTCTCCTCATGCTTGAGTTACAGCAAACCCAGGAGAAGCACACATAGAATTCTCCATCACTCAAACATTCATAAGATCACAGCGCATTCGGGGCAGCTGATTGAACTGTGCTTGTCGTCCCACAGAAAACTCTCACACGCCTGCGCTGGAGCCGGGCAGTCACATGACCCCCGAGGAGCACTACAGGCGCATGATGTCAGCGCTGAACGAGCATGGCTCTTATGAGGAGCAGCAGCAGCGCCTGTACCAGCTGGCCAACAACATGGGCATCCCGAGCCACGGTGAGTGTGCGTCACCTGTGTGAGTGAGTGAGTGAGCGTGTGTGTGTTTCTGTATCCGCTCTAATTACCCATGTAACCTTATTCCTGGATGCCACACAAACAGCTCCTGCTCAACTGCGGAGATTACTGACAATTCTATTTGCGGTCTCAGCCCACCCAACGGTAGGATGTCAGAGTGGGTGATCTGTGACTACTGCCACACACAGTAGTAAATAACACTGCCATTGGGCCCTGAGGTCGACCGGATCGATTTGGCCCTTTGATTGGCTGCAGGCCAAGCCTCTAAATTACCAACACCATGAAAACAGCTCTCTTTTTTTCCTTCTTCTTTAGCTGTTTCAAATTTACGATCACTGACGAGGTACCAGGGTTAACGGATGCGGATTTGTAAGATTTGTAAACCGAAATTTAGTGAGCATCATTTTGTTTTATTTGTTTGGTTACATCTTAACTGCGCTCTTGAGCCTTGTTGACGTTTTTCTCTCAGAAACCGTTAATTGCCTCCAGCTTTTATGGCTTTTTTCGGTAGCGTCAATTTAATCAATCTCACATTCCTGCTAAATCTGAGCGCATATGACTTTACATTTTATTTGATCAGTAATGATTCTTAATTACTGCTTGCAAATCCAAAGGGGGGAAACGCTATAAAGGGTTTAATTGGCCCTCTTGTACATCTGTAAGAAATTAGTGTCACTGTATGTGCCGTTCCAGTCTGGGATTTTATGACAGTGGTGTTGCGCTCAGCTGTCACCTTTCCTAATGTTTTCTAGTATAGTATTCAAGGCATAGTTCTCCCAAAAACTAAAATTTACTTATGTATACTCGCTCTCCAGTGGTTCCATATCTTTATTAGTGTCTTTATTCTGTTGAACACCAAAGAAGAGATGTTGATGACTGCTGAAAACCTGTAACCATTTCCATAGTAGCAGAAAAACTAATACATCACTGTTAACGATTTTTGTAAATGACACAGTATTTAACTGAAATATTAACAGTATTTTATTGTCGGACAGCTATGCTGTATTTTAGTTGTGTTGTGAAAATTACTGTATATTATACAGTAAACATATACATCAAATTCTGTAAATACATATACAGCAAGATAAATAGTGCTGTAAATGTAAATACAGTAAGTTACTGGCAAACTGCGGCCATATATACGGTAGATACTACAGTAAATTGTTAACAGTGAAGTGAAGTCAGTGGTTACAGGTTTCCAGCTTTCTTCAAAATATCTTCACGTTCAACAGAAGAAAGTCAGACAGGTATGGAACAAGTACATTTTTAGTTTCAAGTGAACTATAGATAGTGCTCAGCATATTCGAGTACACCCCATTTTGAAAATGAATATTTTTACCCATTTCTTAGTGTATATAGCTAATATATTTTACTTCATTTTAACAAAACTGATTCATTAAATCAATATATTTATTAAAATAATAGCTTAATCACTAAAATTCTTTAGAAATAGAAAGATAATATGTTTCAATTCAAACAAAGTATTGCCAAAAGAAAATTACAAAAAAAACTACAAAATGTCAACAAAATCTTGTTTTTGTTTATATTTATTGTTTATTTATTATTTTTTGTATTATTTTTATTGTTTCTCTTGATTTTTTTAATTTTGATTTAATCGTTTTCTCTATCATAAAAATTTGGGCTAGTAATTTCTGGACCGTTAACGCAAGGTATTTTATTAGATTATCTCCAGATTTGGCTTCAATGCTAACTAATCTAATGTATATGCACACATATAATATTATAAAGCTTTCTTTAGAAAATATTCAATTAAATGAGAGATTTATGAGAGGTGTACTCATATATGCTGAGCACTGTAAGGTATGTTGTGGACGAATGTGCACCAACTTCTCGTCCCAGATTCTGTCAGTTCTTCTCTCCTCGCTCCTCCATCTCCATCACCAACCTAAATAAAGGTGTGGTTATTTGTGGAAAGGAATCTGAATCGGTGAAGTAACGGCAGGGCCGGGCCGTCTGTGGGAAATCCAGTGAGAGAAAGCAGCAGCGTGATTTGCGGGGTCACCCTTTCGGTCCCTCCCCCAGATTTCTGGGAAAATGTCAGGTATGGTTTCATAATGGTTGCCATTGAAAACAGACTCACCAGGCCAAGGTACCGTTCCTCCCCTGAGGAATGCGAGTTGCTGGCTTGCCCCTGCACGCTGAGCTCATAAGCCTACAGAACGATAAGGCTGTGCCAGTCAACCGCTGCCAACATGCCTGACTGCCAGGACTTTGATGGGCGAGATACCCATTCTCACCTTTTCACCGGATGGCCTACTCTACATAATGCTACTTCAGTTTTATTAAATTCTATCATCATTTCCTCAACGTCTATTCCACATAAGTTTGACACGTTTGAAGGGCCTAACACTAATATGCACAACAATTGCCATTGGGTACTGCCAAGTATATAACAGTGATTTCAATGGCTGAGAACAAATAATTCATTGTGATTATTATAAAGAAATGCAAAATGCCCAAATGGCTTGGTGAAAAAAATCCACACAAACTTTATTTCAGCATGTACGACATCCCAGATATTCAGAATACTACTTCTATTATAACATGTCAATATAATATAATATAATATAATATAATATAATATAATATAATATAA
>CAIGQQ010006052.1:12473201-12509715 GCA_903798035.1 Danio albolineatus | reverse complement strand
TATATATATATATATATTTGCTTGCTATAGATCATTTTGAGGGATGTAAACAAAAACAATGGTCCCAACGTATTTCCTGTTTCACAATTTTTATTTCTATAGCTTCTGAGAATCCCAAAAGTTCCACATGTTGATAAATAACAATATGATAGCTGTTTTAACATCAAGTTATGATTGAATTACCTCTTAAGCAGGAAATGTTCATGGGCCAATGACACGACCACATTAAAATGATCTATATAGTAGAGACACATGCAGCTTTGGATGAAAGCTCTGGCCAGATTTGTTCACGTTATAATGTGTGTGGACAGACTGCTAATTTTTTTGGTCATCTGGAATGAGCGTGACAAGCGTTTCTGGTTTTCTACTGTGATTTTCCTTGAGAGTAGATTCTTTCGTCGTTTTTTTTTTCATTCTCTTTTATTCCCTCTCACGGGCTGTTAGAGGTTTGTCCGCTGTCAGTCGGGCCCCTGCGGGGCAGTGCAATAAACAGATCAATACAGCGGGCCTGTGCACATTAATATCTGTCGTGGTGCCTCCGACCCGATCACTCAGGCCCACACGCCAGCCTCGGAAATGGCCGCCAGCTCCCGAGGGAACCGTCTAATTAAAAAAGGGCCAGAGGAGAGAGGGAGCGAGAGATGAGAGTGAGGGAGAGGAAGAGAGGGAGGCATGCAGGATGGATTTTCTATTTAACACCCTTTCATTAGCGAGCGCGCTTCCTGTTGTGACCCTGTTAGTTTGGTAATGTTGGGAGATGGTCTGGGCTGGTCTAACATCACAGATCCAGGGGCTCAATTGCATTTCAGTCATGTTGTCTCAAACAGTTTAAGTCATAATTATTCATGTATGTGTGTTTCTGACTGTGTGTGTTATTGCTTTTCCTTTTTGAAGTGTTTGTTGAGGATTTGTGATATGAACTCCTAGTATTTCTTTTTTTAGCATGACTTCTTTATTCTACGGGCATGAATGATGCTTCATGTTGTGTGGCTTTTCCAGGTCGTCAAGTACTTTTAGAAACAGTCAGAATCATATCATAGTCTTCGTTTTACACTCATTTCAACAGTTCACACTTAGCTGATAATTGATAATAAAGCGTGTTTGGCATGCTGTCCCAGGAGAGAGCCCTGAGCTCAAAAGATCCTCGGGCCCGGGGCTCCCTCCTGTTTGCAGGGTGAGAGGGGAGTTTGAGCTCAGGTAGATCTCAGGTAGACTACCCCCTCTTTTGGTTAGGCAAAAAGCAAGGGGAACTAAGGATTTAGGATGTGCTGCTGTTTAAGGCTTGTTTATAGTGTCGATTTGGTTTAGTCAGTTTACTTACGTTGCATGTCTTTGAATTGTGGGAGGCAACCGGAGAACCCTGGGGAAACCCACGCGAGCACAGGGAGAACATGGTCTCCACACAGAAATGTCGACTGGCCGAGTAAAGACCCGAACCAGAGACATTCTTGCTGTGAGGCAACAGTGCTAACCACTGGGCCGCCGTGCCGCCCTGTAGAGACTAAAAAGGGGGGAGAAGGGGTGGAAGAGGGAATTCTTGAAGACGAATATGACTAAGGTAAGACACTTTGGTTATTTATAATAAGTTAGGAATCGTCTGATTGTTGAATCACACATTAGCCGGCAGCTAGCTCTCTGCAACCCCCACATGGTTGCCCACTAAAGCTAAGCAGGGCTGCGCCCGGTCTGTACCTGGATGGGAGACCACATGGGAAAGATAGGTTGCTGCAGGAAATGGTGTTAGTGAGGCCAGCAGGGGGCGCCCAACCTGCGGTCTGTGTGGGCCCTAATGCCCCAGTATAGTGACTGGGAGTCTATACTGCTCAGTGAGCGGATGAGACGTTAAACAAAGTCCCGACTCTCTGTGGTCGTTAAAAATCTCAGGATGTTCTTCGAAAAAGGGGGTTTAACATCAGCATCCTGGCCAGATCTGCCCACTGGCCTCTGTCCCATCCCCATATCATAATTGGCTCCATCACTCTGTCTCCTCTCTGCCAATCAGCTGGTGTGTGGTGTGCGGTCTGGCACAAAATGGCTGCCTTCGCGTCATCCTGGTGGATGCTGCACACTAGTGGTGGATGAGGAGATCCCCCCCATTGTGTAAAGCTTTTTGAGTGCCCAGAAAAGCGCTATATAAATGTTAGGAATTATTAACTAATGTGGGACCAGCCGTGTCAGTCATTTATAAATAAACTTCACTTGTTTTGTTTTGTTTTGCTCTCCGTTTTGGCCTTTTATCCACGCTTAGGTTGTGGTTTTTGATAATGCAAATAAAGATTTTTGAAAATGGACATATTGCATTTCCTATTACATTGTGGACTATGAAAAAATATACATGCGTGTTTGGTCTTGTGATGATAAAGTATGAAATCATGCCTATGTTTTGATAAATAAATCCTGCTCTGTGACTCTTGGACTGAATCTTAGAGGTCGTTCAGAGTTAGACTGACAGATTTGGCTTTGGATGAGGGTCTCGATTTAACTGGCCTGTTTCGTTCCATTCACAGAGCTGCTACATGTACGTCAGGAAGCCATGGCTGCTGTTAGAAATCCAGGAGGAATGGAAGCCCACGTCCCCACTGCAGGCAGCTCCTCCAGCCAGCGGCGCAAACAGGGCCTGCCCCAACACAGAGACGCACACTTCCCTGAGCGGTAATGCACAACATCAACATCATACTTTCACAACTGTAATGTGAAACATGACTTTAGGTCACTGTTACTGATTTTTTTTATTCACGAATAGAGAACGTGCAGGGACAGAGAGGATGTTTGGTCACGTTATTTCAACATTAGTGTTTTCTCCTGTAGCTCTGATGCATTAAAACCTGACTTGGAGTCCTTATCAGATACGATATGAATATTTTTACACAACTAATAAGATATCTGATGTTTATTTGGCAAACAGTTTTGAGCCAGTGAGGTTTTACGCCAGTGCAATCTCACAAAGCAATTATGTTTCTTGATAGCTTGGCTGAAACAGGGCTAGATTTGGGCTGTCAAAAACTAATAGATGTCTTAGAATAGCCCCAAACTAGACTAGTCATTAAATACACAGATTAGACTTCACATGTATAGTCATTCATTCTGTGTTTTAGCCTATTCTTAGATTTGAATTATATTTTGACTAACTTGTTTTAGCCAAGCTGACTAGTTTAGAAATGTTGATAATTTGACATTTTTATTTAACAGTCAAGTTCCTTCACAATTTTTGTACATTAAACTATTACTTGAGCTCAGTGAAGGCCAGGGACACATATTCTTCAAATCCAGGATATTGTTTTATTTAATTTTATGTCCATAAATAGTTCATAAATAAGTCAAAAAGCATGCCAAAATGCAACATATTTAACGTAACATTGTCAAACATCTTAAATTGGTTAAAAAAAAACAATACATCATAAATATATGGAACAGTATATACAAAGATTGATTAATAATAATAAGATTCTGAGTTGGTTTTGGCCAGAATGTACACAATGTAACATAATTATTTATTTATTTATTTATTTATTTTGGCTGGGGCACCAATGGCTTTAAGCAGGCTTCACTGTGGCATTTGAAGAAATCTTTTGGACCATCAGTGGGAAAATTAACAATAATTTATCAATAGATCGTAAATATTCATAATATTCAAAAACATAATGCCATAATAAACATAATGTGACTATGGCGTGTGCCAGTAATCCAGGGCAGTCCCTGAATGAAAAGGTCGAACAACAACGTACCGGCTGAGATGTCAGAGCAAACAAACTGCAGGATGTTTATCGTTTTAACCATCCTTATACAGCTTCAGGCTAATTGTGTTTAGTTATAATATAGATAAGTAAGATTAAGTTAGTTAAATAAACGACTTGTAGCTTGTTACAGAAAGAGTGGAGGCTCCTTCACACCGCTGCTGAAAACCAAACGGGCTGAGCCGCGATGGCACAGTTCATGTTTCACTGAGTCCGCGGACACAAGCTCGCCTCGTCCCATCAAATAATTATTATTAATATTATTATTATTATTATCATGCAGCTGGAATGACCGGCTCCGTCTGGAATGACCGTCATCGAAATCCATGAGGTTAGCTTGACTCTAAAGCTTTGACTCTCTGACTGACAGACAGCTGTTGATCAGTAACGTAGCCTACGTGACTGACAGCTCGCCTACAGTATGAACAATTAAACTGTAAACATTTTTTTAGTTAGCCTAGTGAATCCTCTTTTTAAAAACATATGTTTTTTTGTTTTGATATTATCGTTAAATCAATGAGCAAAATCGGAGCACTTCACCGGCGGTGACTCTCCTCCCAGGGGATGCTGAGCTCCAGCATATTGCTGTTGTGTATATAACAGTTATATAGCTGTTATATCGCATTTTGCAAAGAAACTGGTCTGGCGGATATCGCGTTTTGTGAAAAAATACATTTTGTAGTAGGCCTAAAATGTTAATTCCTAAATTGTGTTAATGCCAGCAATTCACACATAGATAAGGGTACATCTGAACAGTGATTTCCAATCAAAAAATCCAAATATCACGTTTTACAACAAAACTCTTCAAATAGAGAACAGGCGAATAACATAACATCCCATGTCACATTGTCAGCTCGTTTGAGCTCTTTTAGCATGTGGTATCGGCTTAGGACAGTGGCTGAAACCACACGTATGCTTTCCTGACACTTGATCATAGTTTAAAAGTGGATGAGATGTATGTTTGCACGCTTTCAGCTGACAAATGCCCCTCTTCTGAGTGGAAACCTCTGAGGCACTCTTTAAGACCACGGATACAGGAAAAAAATGCAAAGCTTTAAAATAACATGAATATTTTACATTAATAATGAAGCCAACATCCGACTAATGAATACTGCATGCATGTTGGAGTGGGTGACTGCCTGCCGAAGAGAAAAGAGGGAAAAATTGAATTATGCACCAAAGTAACGGAAGAGGGAAAAATGGAAGTTGGCGTTAAGGCCACGGAAAGAATAGAAAATCCACTTAATGGGATGTGCCAGTGGGTATGATCTCTGCGTATGACCTCTTCGCAACCCTGTTCGATTTGATCTTGTCAGGAGGCATTTATAGGGCTCAGGACCGAACGGGTCGCTAGGAAAACACACGCCGTTCCCCTCTCTGCAACATTTCTCCCCCCTGAATCACTCCCCCCGCCTCCCTCTCTCCTCATCTCAGCAAGGCCACTGTGCTCGCGGCGCTCCCCTCCGCCTCCAAACAAAGCCCGGGCAGCGGGAGTAGGCAGGTAATTGCTTGTCGATTATTTATGTGGCGCGGGAAGCTGGAGGATCGATAATGGGCCGGCGAGGCGAGGCGGTAGGGAGGAAGTGAATTGGGAGGGGTCGCCCAGCGTGGGTGGGGGACCTCTGTTCGGTTCCTGGCCCAGCGCAGCATCGTGTCAGGAGCTCAGCGTGCAGCTTTGACCAGCCAGCCGCCGCAGCTCCGCCAGCTCACGGTAATTAGCCACACAGGACCGTTGATGTTAACGAGGCCTGCACACTTCCTAGGTTGTGGGTGAAAGGAGGGAGGGAGGGAGAAAAGTGTTTTTTTCTTGCTCCTACACACTCATTTTTTGTTCATCTGGTCCTTTAATCCTTTGTTTAAGCGTTTTGTTTGAGCTCAGAAAATTTCTAAATGGCTAAAATGCACATAAATAAAACAGAATTAAAGTTCTGTCATAGTTTATTCACCCCATACTGTTAAAAAAAACTATCTACAATAGGAGAAATTGTTTTCTCTTTTTAATATAATTACGGTTAGCAGGGAGCAGATTTGAAGCTTCAAAGCTCATGAAATAGCAAAGAATTATGCTTTGTGTGACTTTTTGTGCTTCAAAGGAGTGAAACAGCAATTTGTGGGGGTGAGGGTGAGTGTTCACAGTTGTACTTTGGATCTCACTGTCATAAGACAGAATCTATTGAGATTAGATATAAAAACAGTGTCCCCTCAAAGCAAGAAGGTAGCTGGTTTGAGTCCCAGCTGGGCCAGTTGGCATTTCTGTGTGGAGTTTGCATGTTCTCCCCTTGTTTGTGTGGATTTCCTCCAGGTGCTCCGGTTTCTCACACAGTCTGAAGACATGCGCTATAGGTGAATTGAATGAACTAAATTGGCGATAGTGTGTGTGAATGAGTGTGTATGGATGTTTCCCAGTACTGGGTTGCAGCTGTAAGGGCAACTGCTGTATAAAATAAACAAACAAAACACGCTGCATTTTCTCAATTCAATCATTTTATGAAAACGCACAGCATTTTCTCACAACACTTTCCATAAGCTTGAAACAAAACAGCAATGTTTCAAGAGGACTCTAAAACGTGACAGACCTGGCTATATTAGGTTATGGTTATTTAGGCTAATAGATAATAAAGACGGCGAAGCGGTGGCGCAGTAGGTAGTAAGAAGGTCGCTGGTTCGAGCCTCGGCTGGATCAGTTGGCATTTCTGTGTGGAGTTTGCATGTTCTCCCCGTGTTTGCGTGGGTTTCCTCCAGGTTCTCCGGTTTCCCCCACAAGTCCAAAGACATGTGGTATAGGTAAATTGGGTAAGGCTAAATTGTCCATAGTATATGAGTGTGAATAAGTGTGTATGGGTGTTTCCCAGTGATGGGTTGCAGCTGGAAGGGCATCTGCTGTATAAAACATATGCTGGATAAGTTGGCGGTTCATTCCGCTGTGGCGACCCCTGACGAATAAAGGGACTAAGTCGAAGGAAGGGAAAATATAGTCAGCGTTTATGAAAAAATGCTGTGTGCTGGGCTAAATATGATTGTGTATGTGTGCGTATATGATAGTATTTGTATCAGTTAAGAACTTTTAAACAAAGATCTGTTGCACAGAGACATCTTGATGTCTGTATTTAACCAAAACAATTGCAGCATTATGACTGATGATTCATGAGCATTCAGTCCACTTTTTTAGTCACATCTTGTGATCTCAAATCCTGTTCATGGTTCTTTTAGATGTCATTGGTCGCATTCCAGGTTTGAATGGCAGTGATACTCTTGTTAGTCTTACTTAAGTTCATGCTTAAGATAAACTACATGCACTTAGGTCTTTTTTCCCAAAGCTACTGTATAAAACTCAATTCTCTATTCAGTTAATACTGCGTTTAAAAGCTCAACCAGCACAGTCTTCAAAGTCTCTGTTATATGGATGACAGAATACTGGCTTGGATGTTTGAGTAGGCTATAAGCTTTTAGCAGCGATTGTGTGACATTGCAAACCCCTCTAAAGCATCGACAGAGTCCCACAGGCTAAAACAGCGAGCCGGAAGCCATTCCTCAAGCTCACCTTTCTATCGACTCTTCATAATTGATTATCTGACGCCCATTAGTGGCTATTGTTAAAAACAAATCATTACCAGGATCAATAGTCCTGCAGCCACTGCTGGCCATTTGTCTGGGTTTAAATGGCAGATTGCATTTAGGGAATCTGCAGGCAAATCCTAATGTGTTTGGCATGTGGGGCATCACAAGCAACAGACAGTGGTCTGGGGTGGGGGGCGGTGGGTGAGCAAGAGCCTTATGCATTTTAATGTGCTTCCTGTGCAAATGTGTTCCCGCCTCGAGTCAAGGCGAGGCGGGCACGGTGTGGCGAGCGGCTAATCCCCCGCGCTCCTCTCATTAAGGGCCATCCTGTCAGCTCCGCTCCACTTTTCTCTCTCTCTCTTACTCGTCTGGCCAGTTTGGTGCTGTGCCTCCGCCTTCACACACACACACACACACACACACACACACAAATAGATGCAACGCTCCACACTGCCGTTGCTTTCAGGCAGGGAGCGACGCCGCTGCCACTCTGACAGGTCGTCACACATGAGCGAACACAAGTGGCGTCTACTTGCCCTACCGCCAGCTAGGTTGTGAGAGAGCTAGAGAGAGATCGACAGATAGAGAAAAGCAAAAATGGGGCAGGGTGGAGGAACAGAGGCAGTCTTCAAAAGATGTAGAGGTAATTAAGCTGATAAACTCAACAGTCTTTGTGCTGGAAATAAATGTAACCATTTTTAAAGCCGCCTGTACAATGTTGCAATACTTCCTTCTATCTATTCCTCCTAAAGGGACATCTTGACTTAAAGGCAAAGCACTAATTTAATCACGTCATTAATCTGTGAAACAAAAGGTTTTCTGATGAATTGTCTTCTTTTTTGGGAAGATAGTCTAGACCAGTAGTGGATACTGTACGACTGACTCATTGTATAAGTTTGAGAAAACAGAGGCTGCGTCCGAAACCGCCTACTACTCAGTAGGTACTGCATTTCAATTTAAACATACTACTCCACCGATAGAAAGATACGTTCTATACAATATCAATAGGTGCGTCCCAAATCACATACTTATGCACTATTCTACGCCATTTTGTAGTATAAATAGTGTACGTGCGTTCACACTGAAAACTCTACAAATAATAAGTGCACTTTAATTACCAGGATGAGGCACTTATTCAGCCGGTAATATGAAGTGTGTAATGATGGACCCTTGATGGAGCTATCGGACGAACATTTTGGATTACTTTATTTATTTTGGATTGTGAAAGCAAAATTCTCCTATGAGAGTGATTATAGCGCCTCCCGATGGTTAATGCGGTTATTCTGATTCTAGGTATTATTTGGTATTTTGGTCATTTATTTCACCAATTTGGCAACCATCAAACGTCATCAGGGAAACGGTTTGAACTTCCGCTTAGTAAAACAGCCGTTAGTGTTCCATTTGGGACAGCACTACATACATAAACTATGCTGTTGAATGTGTAGGTGCACAAGTGCATAAGTGTATAGTGTGTCATTTGGGACGCAGCTGTATGAATGGAACTCAAATACACTACGTTCGCCATTTTGTCATAATCACGTGACCTACCTGCGTCAGTTGTGTCGCTTCATTCTCATTCATGAATTCTCTCACGGGGCATCATGGGATAGAGCAGCGTGCATCAGATTTCAGAGTCTCGCTGAAAGTAGTAGGTCATTCAGGTACTTCTCGCATACAGATTTTCGAATTCTATGAAGGACATAGTACTCGTCTCACTTACTGTTTTTAGTGCACTATATAGTATGGATGTATGCGATTTCAGACGCAGCTATAGTGTTTTTTGTTTGTGGCAGATTTATTAGTTTTTAATAATGTACAGGTTCTGATTGCTATTTCGTCTGGTGACACAAGTGCTGCACAAAATCATTCATTCAATTTCTTGTCGGCTTAGTCCCTTTTTATTAATCTGGGGTCACCAAAGCGGAATGAACCGCCAACTTATCCAGCATATGTTTTACGCAGAGGATGCCCTTCCAGCTGCAACCCATCTCTGGGAAACATCCACACACACTCATTCACACTCATACACTACGGACAATTTAGCCTACCCAATTCAACTATACCACATGTCTTTGGACTTGTGGGGGAAACCGGAGCACCCGGAGGAAACCCACGCAACCACGGGGAGAACATGCAAACTCCACACAGAAATGCCAACTGACCCAGCCGGGGCTCGAACCAGCGACCTTCTTGCTGTGAGGCGAACGTTGGTGCACAAATAACACTTCAAATTGACATTTGAAATATTAAAAAAAAACAACAACACATGTTTAAACAGAAGTGTAGACCCTGCCCTCCACCGTATCGCTCTGTTTTTCCCGGCTCTCTCTAAAGCCCATTTTTCTTTTTTCTGTGGGCCAAAGACCCAGAGTGAAACGGTTAATGCTTGCCTCATTCCAAAATTGCTTCCTATAAAAGGAGAAGCACGTCTGCCGGGCACGTCTCCCCATGATTACAGCTAATTACTATCGAGCGGACGCCTCGCGGCCCCAGTCATGCAGCTTTAATTGACCGTTATTCATCTGTGGGCCGCGCAGGGCGGCGCAGAGTTTGGCAGGCCTGGCCAGCGCCGCCCGGGCTAATTGTGAGGCCTGAGGGATTAGGCCAGGTGATTACACACTTCACAGTGTAATTACATAAGCATGGCTGGGCTGCCGGCCCGACTCCCGGCCCCAAGGTCATGCGCTGCCTTCTTCCAGATTAATTGGAGCTGCCACAGAAGTGCAAGGCACCGGCGGAAAGCGGTTATACGATTAGCATTAACATTTCAACAGCCGCCCAATCGATCGATGATTTCCCCCCCTTTGTGTCTCTCCACACCTTCCTCCACAAACTCACTCCATGCCTCCCTGTTTTTTTTATTTTACTTTTTGCTCAAGGAAGACATGCAAAGAGTCTTTAGCTCAAAAATGATGTAAAACCTAAGTAGAGCACAGCAAACTATGGCTTCTCTCCTCATTTCAGATGGGTTTTCGGTTTTTTCTGTTGGGATGTTTATGTGTTTGTGTTGTGCTGCGATGCTCTCTCTCCCCCTGGAGCAAGCGCTGCTCAGTCACAAGTACAAAGCAACCACACTGTTCTTTCGCTTGCTTTAGGCATGTAGGGCTTCATTTATATTTATGCATGTGTGTGTGTGTGTGTGTGTGTGTGTGTGTGTTGGGGGCTCAGTGAAGAAGCGCTGCAGTAAATAGAGGTGCAGTAAAAGCTTTAAAAGACACTGCAGGTTGTGCCTGGATTTCAACACCTCACCACTTGCAGTCATAGCACACGTCTTCATATTTTCTCCCTCCCTCCTTTTTACTTTTTAGCCCTCCTCTCATTTTCCTTCTCCCCCGCTGAGGCTCAATAAAGGCGACCGCTGTATTGTATACGAACAGCCTGTGTTCTCTGCCTGTACAAAAGGAGAAAAATATAATTGAGGCTACGCGACATGCCACCTTTTTATTGGCTGAATACGGCAGAGAGAGACAGGAAGAGGAGGGGGACGTGTGCGTGTGTGTTGGGGTGGAAGAGGAAGAACTGTGTTAATTAGTGGGTGCTTCAGCCTGTAGCCCGGGCGAGGCTGGGGGGCCGCCCCAGCTGTCGGAGTATGACATGCTCTTATTGTGCATTCAGGCCTCATTACCAGAGTGGCAGGGCCGCAGAGCAAGAGGGAGGGAGTAAGAGCGAGGAGATGATGGAGGTGGTGGTGAAGGGGTGCAAGGATACAAACAGTGCCGCTGTCCGCAGCGTGACAGGACTGATGAGGGGCTACGGTTGCTCGCATGCAATGGAGGGAGCGATAAAAATAGATGATGGAAGAGAACACAGCATTACCTTTAGACTTTAGAAACCTGTATTTGTGACTATACCTCCATGCTGAAGTAACAGAGTGTTGACAACCTGTTCATTACCATAACACAGTACAACTGTCCCAGACTCCTGAATCATTACTCTTAAAGCAAAAACAGCCACAATGGGCTATTAAAATCATTACCATAACCCTGAAAATAATGTATCATTGCTATAAAGCCATGTAACTGTATCAGACAGATGAACACTGCGATGAGAACAGAAACATGTTGTTCTTGTTGATCAACCATTTGCTCTCTAAAATATGAAAAGGGTTAGAAAATACATCTCGTTTTTATTTTAATCAGGTTGCTGAAGACACACATCCCAAGCCAATAGGAACAGTTCTAGAAGTTGCTAACATGACACCAGTACTGTCGCTGTGTTAGGCATTTGCAATAGTGACTACAGTACAGTAGAAAAACAGAAGCAGTTGGTTAATGATGGTGTGTTTTTTGTTTGTGTACACAGAGATATATCGCATCCTCCACCATTGCTGTCCCCACAGAATGCTCCTCATATTGCTCTGGGGCCTCACCTGCGTCCCCCGTTCCTGGGCATGCCTTCTGCCCTCTGCCAAGCCCCAGGTGAGATTTACCTCTGCCAGATGTACCACACTGACTTTAACTCCAAACTAATTTAACCTGGGAGTTTCTTTAATGGGTTATGGGGCGTTTTCCAGCCATATATGCTTTCAAAACAATATCTCTGATAAATCTAAAACTATATTTAAAATGGCATCCTTTTTGGGGTTTATGTAACTAACAGGTGTTGTATTGTTTAATTTAAAGTCAGTAAATGTATACGGTACACAAATAGACTACAATGCAAAACTGATGTAAAGTTGTCTCGTAATTGTCTTTTAGGTTATGGTTTCCTGCAGCCTGCTCAGGCGGAGATGTTCGCCCGTCAACAGGAGATTCTTCGTAAGCAGAACCTTGCAAGGTAATGTTATAGATTTGCACCGAGATATGTTGCTTAATCAATTACTGTGATGTTTGAGAAACTGTTTATGCTCATCAAAAGAAAGTCAGATAATATTGCACAAAAGCAATAGTGTGGAATTTCATATTATTATGGAATAGATGCAAGTTTTCTTTCTTCAAGATGCACCATGCTTCTCTGATTGTGGATTGTTCCTCCAGGTTGGAAATGTCTGCTGAGTTGTTGAGACAGAAGGAGTTAGAGAACCTCCACAGGCAGCGACTGCTGGCGGACCCATTGGGCCTGCATCCCGGGCTCCCTGCAGAACACCCTGCCTTGCGCAGCCTGCAAGAAATCCCAGAAGGCCACCCGCTCCGAGAGGAGCTCAATCGCCGCAACGCCATGCTGGTTTTGCGGCACAACAACACCCCATTACTCTCCCTCAACCACCAGGGGGCAGCAGCAGGCACTTCCTCTAAAGACCTAAGCAACAGGAAGAGCTTGAGGAAAGGAGGACCACTCCAAGGGGACCAACAGGGTGGTACATCTGAGACTAAAGAGATGCTAAGAGAGGGCTGCGTGCGAGATGTAGAAACAGAGGGAATGGATGAAGACATGAAAGACTCTGAGAATGATGCAGAGGTTGGGGAAGACAGGCCTGAGAGGCTTTCCAAAGTAGACGGACATGGTCTCGGTTCAGAGGTGTGCCAAGGAAAGGATGTAACCAAGTCTAGTGAAGCAATAAAGGAGCTAGGGGAAGGGTCAGGAAGACTCAGCGTACCTTGTAGCTCCACAGGCCAAGAGTCACCAACTCACCACCTTTTCACATCAGGACTTGGCAAGAATGAGGCTAAATACCTGCCACCGGGAATCCCACCCTTACCCACTTTGCCTGGACAAATGCTGCCCTTCACCTTTCCGTACACCAGTCCTTACTTTCACGCTGGTGAGTTTACAAAATCTAGATTTGATTTCATCTAATCACAAAATCTAAATCAAATCCTTTGTGAGAAACTATACTTTAGGACATACATTTCCATATCTAATATTCTCACAATTCACATTTAAAACAAACGTAGAGAGCACTAGTGTTAGTGACACCGCATGTCTGCTCCTCAACTTTAACTATCTGTAAATTCTGGGGTTCAGATAGTATTCCATGTCCTTAGAGAGACAGAAAAAGTGAGCGACAGAATAAGAGAGAGAAACTGAGAAATTGAGCCCAGAGTGCAAGCAAGCCCAGAGCAAGTTTTAATGGAAAATGAGTCTCCTAATGAGGAAGTGACCAGCTCAGTAAGAGGCTGAGCTAACCATCCTCAGGCATTCTAACAAACACTGCACTGAACATGCAACATACAAAACGAATCTGGCTCACACACAAAAATGCACCGGTATAGAACAACATACAGAAGATACAGTAAGTACACAAACACAACAATTTTACTTTGTAAAATGGTGGTGATGTGGAAAGCCCCCCTCATAGGATTGTAAAGTGCTTTGGGTGTATGGCAATATATCATTACATGCCATTTTCCTCTCCCTACACACTTAAAGGTACGCTAATCAAAGCTCCACAAATATATATTATGAAACATCATGAAAAGTCAGCAACTTAAATTTGGGGTTGTTATTCAAAGCTATTTTAGCTGGTAAATTTTGGATCGTCGACTTGTTTGTAAAGAGACTGGACATTGTTCTGAATATCTTGTACTTCACATAAATTGGTGAAAGTAAATGCAAGACTTTCACCACAGACAACAACATTTTAAGGCAGCATAATGTATTTAGCATGAATAGCTAGCAACTTATTAGCCCTCACTAATACGCTGGCCATCTGAAACGCATTACCTGCTCCAGCTGAGAGACCTCCTCCAGGAAGGGGCCCTGCTGCTGACCTTTACTAAACTTTGAAATAGGCAGGGTCAATAACATAGCAGTGTGTAGGCACAAGCGTGTGTTTAAGGGGACAGGGGGCCTACTGTCTCTAATGATTTCTGCTTCCTTTTGGCCTGGTGGGGTCCACAGGCGCCATGGGAGGTCTTTTCGTGGATGGAGAAGAGGCAGGAGCAGCCGAGGACATCAGCAAGTGGAGTGTGGAGGAGGTGTGCAGCTTCATCAGCAGCCTAGCAGGCTGTGGGGAGTACACACAGGTGAGGACAAGAGCAGGAGCAGAGCATTGGACGCCTCCTCTCCTCCCCCTGCCTTTAACAGGGGCTGCTGGAGACATACAGTACAGCACAGAACGGAGATCGTGTGCTGCAATTTGTAGACCAGAACATTAGACCAGAATAGCTTGATTTAGTTGTGTTCTTTAAAAAGTTAGAAGGCCGCTCTGCGCTGCTCTTATCTTTCTCACTCACAGCTCTGTCGTCTCACACATCTCACCACACTGGATGTTAGTCTGTCGCATGCTCAGCGCATCATCAAAACCCCACCGTCGACCGCAGCGCACCACATTTCACTGTCGATGCCAAGTGTGCATGAGCTTTCCCGTGGAATGAGTCTTGTGAATTGTATGCATGTTGAGTGAACTGGTCATTGTTTATCAACATCAGCTGAAGCTAGGTCATCTATTACAGGTCTTCAGAGAGCAGGCCATTGATGGCGAGACTCTGCCACTGCTGACAGAAGACCACTTGCTTAACAACATGGGATTAAAACTGGGGCCTGCCCTCAAGATCCGATCTCAGGTAATAAACATTTAAAAATCCTGCTTTGGGAGAACTGCAGTGTTCGTGCAAGTCTTTCCTCAACACACATGCATATAGTTGTTAAGCAATTCACAGATTTTTGATTAGTTGAACTTTGAGGACTTTGAGGACCACAGGACTTTAAGAAGCAATCTACATCAGTCAACATTTGAAGTGGATCAAAAATGATTTTCTAAATTGTCCTAAGACAAGAATGGGTGTTGTTCAATAGTTTCAGAACAGCTTTGATGAAAGGTTTTGAGCATTCAATTGTTGACTACTGTATACGGGTTTGGTAGAAGTGTGTACACCTCCTCAAAAAAAGGGGAGGGTGGTGGAGGCTGTTGGATCTTTTGGAACCTAAAATGTTGAATGGGACACTCTAGTCTTGTGGAACTAAGAGTCAACCATATGGAGTTACACCATTTGGGATTGGACCAGGGCCACAGCACTGATTACCTTCTTGAGTTTTTTCAAACCCTAATTAAACACACCTGTGCAAGCTAATCAAGGTATTCATGATCACTCAAAACATTTGTGCAGGTGCTTTAGTTGTGGTGCTTTAGGTTTGATCTAAACTTTGGAAGAAAGTGGTCCTGCAGGAGCAGACTCAGTAGCTGCACTCATCGTAAAACCCACTTTCATTTTCTGGCACAGGTCCCCATAGGCCCACTTTTGTGTCTGTTTCTTTAAGTGTGATTATATTTCTGCATGTATCAATCTGAGTAGATATGAAAGCAAACATTTTATACTTCTGGTACTTATGTACTTCCTGTTGGGTAGACGGTGTGAGATGTAACTCTGGCATGTTGCTGCTTTCCTCAGGTGGCGCGACGTATTGGCAGAATATTCTACATGACCAGCTTCCCGCTGGCCCTCCCGCTGCCGCCATCTGCTCTGCGCCCTACAGACAGAGACCCCCTGCCCACTGAGACCCGCCCTCCTTCTACCAGCAGCACTTCCTCCCCATTCAGTGTGCCCCCTCCCGCCTGCCGCACCTCCCCTAAACAGGAGAACGGAAACCCCTCCTCAGCGGGAGCCTACGACTCCACTAAACCTCCCTCGTAGAATTGGCCATTAAAACTTTTGACTGCTTCTCCATATGGCAGAGGCAGTGCTTCAGGAAGGAGGTAAAGATGGAGAGAGGGCATGAAGGGGGCCCTCTTTGAACTATTCTTTCCTTCCTCTTACCCCCTCTACCCCCCTCCCGAAATAAAAAGCAAACTTGAGGACCTTTATGCAGAGGCACTTAATCTTTTTGTAGGAAAAGTGTGGAGAAACGTGCAGAAAGACGAGAGACACTGATGAAACGACTCTGGCTCAAACAGCTCCACCCAGTGCAGTGGTTGCGAGGATGCCAAAATCCAAAGATGTGCAAATAGGGACTCGGGGACGAGACAGGAAGCGTTAAGAGTGTGTGAGAGATGAACGTGAGCTGACAGCTGCTCCTAAACAGCATGCTTGAAGGAAGAGAGTCGTATTCAGTGAGGACACAAGGTACACATACAAGACTCTCTTGTGTCAGACATTGCAGGAAAGCACCTTTCGCTGAGATATACTCTCGTGGTACCCAACATTCTCGGGGAGCAGTGACCTTCGAAAGACAATTTCTTTTCCTGCTTTCATGCCACAACCTTCATCAACTTCCAGCTGTTCCAGTTGGTTTAGCTTTGAAAGACTAAATCCTCCAAAGAGGAACACATACAATCTTGACCAGTGCAACTATGCATTCCACAGTCCAAAACCAAAGATGGATGGATGTGGAATATTCAAACGGGATCTAGCATTGATCTCACCAGTGACGAAACAAGGTACACACAGGGCCATACTGAAGGAAGTGGGATGGGGAAAAGGAGACATTTAAAGCACTTAGACTTCCTGCGACCAAAAGCCATCAGCCAAAGCAATGGCCCAATCTCTCACCCAACAAACATCTGGGCCCATTTTAGTTTCACAACCCCGTGAAAAAGAGCATTAGGGTAGACCGTACATCCCGCTCAATGCCAGTCTGTAGATGGATTAATGCCACTGTGAGGTCACATGTACTGCTGTGGGAAAGACATATTATCCTGAATTGTACAGAAACATGCTCCAGATAAGAATATACTGAAGATGAAATAAGTGGTACGTTTTGTTAAATGTAGTTGCACGAGTTAAAAATCTTTATTACTGAACAAAATGTGACTGGCTGACTCAGTGGTACTTTTTGTTCCTATTTTTTTGCTGTGTATTCCAGTTGTAATAACCATGAGCCCCAATCTTAAATGCCACTTCAGCATATAAATGAGAAAAAAAAAATTATTTATAGGAATTTGTTTGCTGTAGTTAGAGCTACAAAATATTCAATTGTCCTCAAATTGATCCCAAAGAACAATACTTTTCTCTTTGTTGCAGGGAAATGGAAGGCACAAAGCTCTTTATGCAAATTTTTGAAATGGTTTTTCCTTTTAAACATGTAAGCAATTAATTAAAATTGTCTCTAGATTTCCCATCAATGTTTTGTCTTCATCCTATTTTTCTATTCTCCGCTGGGTGAAATAAATCCTATTGAAAACTTACCAGTGCATGTTGCTCTTTTTTTTTCCTGAGTAATGTTTATTTCCAAACTCCTCCACAGCAGGGCAGGGAGTGGCAGCCCCAGTGGATGGTAAATCCCCTGGTTAGAGGAGGGTGCATGTGGAGGGGGAGCAGGGTTCAGGTCAACAACAGCTGTCAAGAGCGTCAGGTTCAGTTGCAGGCCAGGGCCCCTGTGGCCCCCACCTAACCCAAAGAACAACTGACTGAGAGATATCCGCCCCTTTAAAAAAAAAAAAAAAAATCTTTTTACTACACCCATGACTGTCAGCACCAGGTGCTGCATGTGATAGACTGTGCTCCGAGTGACAGACGAGTAAACCTGTTACCCAGGCTCGTGTAAATACAAGCATGATGCTTGCTGCAGCTCTAATGAAAACTGAATTTACTCTAATGCGGTCCAGCTGACGTTCAGTCACGGTGGCCTTAATTTACTATTGCCTGACGTTCCGAACGGCACTGGGAGTGATGGAAAAAACAGAATACAAAACATGTGCATGCACAGTCCCATTATGCAACAGGAAAGATGCTTCAGCCATAAACAACAGCTGTCATGCACAGTTGTGAGCACAACCGAAGTTGATTTTCAAAAGTTATTGTTTACACAGTGAATCCCGATTTATGAATCTTTTATCTTCAATTACAGTGAGAGTAGACTTGAAAAGCATGCAAAATGTCTTGAAATTGATGTCAGTTAGACATTTTTTAGAAATTTAAAAGCATGGCTCACGCAACAATAAAACCTCCGTCATTTATTCACTCCACTTGTTCCAAAAAAAGTCTTTTTTCTATTGAAAACAAAAGATACTTTGAAGAATGACTGAAACTGGTAGCCATTAGCTACGTTTTCATCCATCAATTTTTATGTGCATTTTGGATATGTGAAAAAAAAAAAAAAAACAGCAAGGAAACTGTTTTTTTGAAAAGGCCAAGATGCACATAAATTTAACTATAACTAAACCCTTTTACCGAACAAATTCCAGTATGCGCACTAAAAAAAGGTCATGTGATTTTGTTAGAAGAGATCATGTGATGATAAAAATGTGTGTGAATGGACAAACCAGCAGGCTGAACAACCTAAAATATCTGAAATGTTGTTTTGGTCATTGCAAAACGCCTTAACAGTTTCACTATTAGTGTTACTAATTATTAATTACATCCAGAATCAAGAGCGGCTGTGCTCCACGTCTCACGCCTTCAAATGCATTTCCTGCATGCCAGGATTGCGTTCTAAGGTGCAAGCCACTTATTAAATAAAGAAAAGATTCACGCAGCTTCTCCTACCGCAGCAAATTCTGTTTTTACTGTTGATATTTGGCACCAGTTAATCAGGAAGTGACGATTTTGTTCTCTTTGACTCGGATGGAAACGCTGCTTTATTCGCACATGTTTTAATGCGATAATACAGGTTTTGCACATAAAGTAAATTAGCAGTTTGGGATGGAAATATAGCTATTGACTTCCATACTTTTGTTTTCAGTAGAAAAAACAAACTTATAAATGTTTGGAAGCCCTTAAATGCATAGTGCAGACAAAAATGAAAAATGGGTTTACTTGTTCAAAAACCTGGCTGGTAACCTGGCACCCATTGACTTCCATACTAATGTTTGTTTCCTACTATGGAAATCGATGGGTTGACGCAATCGGAATTCTTCAAAAAATCCAAAAGTTTGGAACCAACATGAAGGAGAGTAAATGATAAGAATTTTAGCGTGAACTATCCCTTTAAGGGTGAGCAAAAGTTGAGTAAATGTTCATGTTTGGGTGAACTACACCTTTAAATTAAACAACAACTAGAATAGAACTCAAACTTGTCTTAATCTCAGTCTTTCTTAACCAATTTCCTACAGCAGCACTAGAGCTGTGTGGAGTTCTGGCAGCTTAAACAGTGCTTTAAAACATTTAGAAAAAGCCAAGCGGTTTCAGAAAGTGACGTGAAAGCACTGAAAGGGAGAGATGTTTTGGCGCGAGAACAGGCTGTGCTCTGTTTTCTTCTCTTCCTCTCTCCGCACCTGGCCAGCACAGCCTGGCAGTGGATGATACGAGCGTTTGGCAGCCTGGTGCTCAGGGCCGACCCTGCGCCTCCACCTCCTGCCTCTGGCCTCCAATTCAACACCTCAGAATACAACGACGCAACACTGAGCTGAAAGAGACACCCTTTAGTTTTCATAAGGCAAACACTTTTAATAAGGCCTACATTTAGGCAATATTATGAAGCATTAGATGAACTATGAAGAAGAGTCCTTGTGGTTGTAAAAAACAGTGCAAAATATGTTATTACTACAACAGGCGCTGTACATGGCTCTTAAAGGAGCAGTGTACTCAAAAATGTTGTTTCATGCTGAGAAATTCCTTTAAAGGAACACTCCACTTACAAGAAATGGTCTTAGCTTAAAAGTCACCTACATTTAAACAGCTGACTTTTACTTTTTGTATCCATTCAGCCGTTCTCAGGAGAATTTTAATCTTAGCCTAAATAATTTTCCTAGTTAAAGCGAAGTGATGTCATGTACTAAGACCAACAGAAAATGAAAAGTTGCTGTGATTGCCAAGTTCCTTGATTATTACGCCTGAACGAAAGCCTAGTCTCTAGCCATGGTGACCTAGAAAATAGCAACTTTTCACTGCTAATGGTCTAATCTGATTCAATGATTTATGCTAAGCTAAAAGTGCTCCGCCAGACCTGAAGGCGATTTTTCCAATGAGCCTATTTCCAAAAAAAGTCAAGTGTTCCTTTAAAAGCAGTATTAATAGTGAGATAGAAAAGTCCCTCTGACAGAACACAGATTTTAGTCCTGATCTGAGAGCTCCAGGTCCTCAACCATATCTTCATCTCCCTCTGCCACCTGTTTCAGCTCTGTGCTCAACATCTTCTTTGGAGCTTTGCCTTTAGAAGATGAAGGCTGCTTCTCGTCTCCATCTAAGATGAATCACAGGAATGTGGAACAGTTCAAAACATGCCAAATACAGGCAAATAATGGTAACAAACAAAGGCTTCCTCAAGGAATCAATATCCAGCATCACCCAAAACAGAAACATATAATCACCAGAATCGTCCTCGTTATCTTCATCACTCAGGTCTGTGAGGTCCTCCAGGCCTTCATCATCCTCATCAGAGTCATCTTTTTGCTCTATAAAGAAAATGAGAAAATATCTTTAGATCAATAATTTACATGCGTTTACTCTGCAGTTTTAATCCACTTGGTCTTCTATCTTACTGATACAAAGGCAAGTAAGATAAATGAGCTGATTAAATTTGCGTTTTTTTTAAGACAACATCAAATCAAAACAATTTCTGATTTTAAGTGTTAATCCAAAGAAATTAGTTTTCATTTATAACCTTTTATCAAAAGATATAATGCACCAGAAGTGTTAAAAGGATCGTTTATCCCAGACTGAAAATTCTTTCATCATTTACACAAGCTCCACTTGTCGCAAACTTGTTTGAGTTCATATTTTTTTCTGTTGAACACAAAATATGTTATTTTAAAAATGGCTGGAAACTTGTAACCACTGACTTACATAGTAGGAAAAACAAAAACTAAGGAAGTCAATAGTTAGAGGTTTCTAACATTTTTCTAAATAACTTATTTTGTGTTCAACAGAAAAATGAAAGTCCTACAAAGGTATGGAACAATTTAAGAGAGAGTAAATGGTGAGTAGGCATGGAATGATGACAGTTTTCAAGACATAACACGGTTTGGAAAAGTCAAGGTTTTTAAAAACGCCAAATTTTTCTGTTATACGGCTCCTATTGTATATGTAAGACTTTTTTTTTTTTTTTTTAGGAAAACAGTATCTCCAGCAGAAAAGACCTCTAAAGATGCCGTTTTAAATTGTAAAGAAATCTGTGTTTGTGAAACTAATGAAGACAGCAGAAGATTCCTGACATGTTTAATGCTTCAAAATATTTAAATTTTTTCTCAAAATAAAAGATATTGGCTGTTTCCTGAACTGCATTTGAATTTAAATTTACTACTCTACCGATAGAAAAGTATGTTCTATACAGTATGAATGTGTGAAGTATAAACGAAGCTCAGACGTACTACGGATGCCATTTTGTCATCATCACGTGACATACCCGCTTCATGAGTTCTCTCGCAGTGCATCATGGGATATCGTATAATTCATCGGATGTGCACTTCAGAATCTCACTGGAAGTAGTAGGTCATCTGGGTACTTCTTTCATACTGTTTTTCAAATTCTATGAATTTGGACATACTACTTGACTTGCATACTGTTTTTAGTGCACTAAAAAGTATGAAAGTATGTGATTTCAGACGCAGCTATAGCGTTCAGAGGAAAAAAGTTCTAGTTTTTTAGCCAGACATTTAAAAAAAGAATATATGATCGCCTCACAGTGAGAAGGTTGCTAGTTCGAGCCCTAACCGGGTCAGTTTGTATTTCTGTATGGAGTTTGCATGTTCTCCCCGTGTTTGCGTGGGTTTCCTGCGAGTGCTCCAGTTTCCCCCACAGTCCAAAGACATGTGCTATAAGTGAATTGGGTGAACTAAATTGGCCTTTTGTATGGGTGTTTCCCAGTGTTGGGTTGCAGCTGGAAGGGAATCTGCCGCGTGAAACAAGTTGGTGGTTCATTCCGATGTGGCGACCCCTGATTAATAAATGCACTAAGCCGAAAAGAAAATGAATGAACTATGAAAGAATATTTCAGAGCAGTAATCACAATACTGTGAAATCCTGACAATTTCAATTCCAAGGTTATCATACTGTCAGAATCTTATAGCAGCCCATGCCTAATGGTGAGTACATCTTCATTTTTGGGTGAACTATTCCTTTAAGTCTAAATGGCCCAAAAACAAAGGACAAAATGGATTTTGAAAGAAGAAAACATTAACTAAATCAGTGATGAGTTTTACTTTACTTTTATATGTAAACCAGTCATAGAATTGTATTACCATTTAAAATGTATATTTAAACAATGCACTGTGGTAAAAATACTTATATATATTATTTAGTAGTAGGCCACCAGAGAACTGAAATCTACAACATAATATGAGATTTCAGATTATGTTATTTGTCTGCTTCTCATATTCATTCAATCATTCATTCATTATTTTGAATAACATCATAAATCTCTTTTAATTCTGTAAATAAACTTTTTTTTTTAAGAGTTGGGGCTTTTATAGTTAACTAAACAAAAGCCTAAAGGAGCTCTGACTGATCAGGCAATAATCACATTCTATGGCTTGAATGGTTGTTAGAAAATTTTACCTTGTGAATGATCTTTTTGCACATTGACAGATATGTTTTCTCTGTGTGTAGCCAAAATATGATGTGCCATTTCTCCATACGAGTAGCATATTTAAAAAAAACAAACAAAACAAACAACACACACAACAAAAAAAAACCTTCAGATTTGTTTTAGCTGTTAGATGATCATGATGGAAATAACTAAGTTATCAAACTATTCATTTAAAACTGAAAATCACACACACCCATCTTAAAGGGATAGTTCACCAAAGATGACATGCTGAAAAATGTTGGAAACCTGTAGCTTTCGACTCCCACAGCATTTGTTATTCCTACTACTATGAATGGCAATAGTTACAGGTTTCTAATATTCTTATAGTAAATATATGCTATTTTGTGTTCAACAGAAAAACAAAAACAAAAGAAAACAAATCAGCTTAAATCAAGGGCGAGTAAATGACAATTTTCATTTTTGAGTTAACTATACCTTTAAGGATCTAAGTTTTTTTTCATATTGTGTTTTATTGAGCTCTTAATGCACTTTCTTTATTTGTACTTTTTAATTTTTTTGCCTATAAGGTGACCTTGAGTGTTCTAAAATGCTGAATTAAATAAAATGTTTTATTATTATTATTGCTACATATAACTAATACAATTTTTAAAAAGCTAAATTACTAAAACTTAGTAATTAAAGATAACATGAATTCAAAGCTTTAACAACACTAAAATAACACTCAAATAGTTTTTTCGTTTAATAAAACAAGTGAAAGTTCAGATTTTAGTCTAAGCCTAGTTCTAGAAACACAGATGACCTACCCATACTGCTCACCAACTTACCATTTACATGACAAAAATAGAGGCCAGCTTCTGATGGCAGTTTAGCCTGGCTAATCCAGAGGTGTGTGTGTGTGTGTGTGTGCATGTGCGTGAGCATGTGGGAGTGTCTCGTGCTCTGAAGAGGACGGGGCTGAAATCCTTTAGCTTTGAAGTGGGATTTGATTAGATGCTGCCTGGGAGGTGAATGGCAGCGCAGACACCCTCCACCCTAATTACCCAGAACACACTGAAGCCAGCCAGAGGGAGAGCGAAGCTTAACGCCAGGCGCACACCTTGCCGCTGAGAGCGACCTCATGCATCTTAATATAACCGGTTAACGGCTGACCAGCGAGTTCAGAGAGGCTACCCAGAGTCCACCAGGAGCACGAACCAACGACTTTAACGACTGCCCATGGGCTGATCAATAAGGTGAGAATGTAGGATGGGGAGAGGAAAAAAAAAAAAAAAAATCAAAGACACAATCTACATGTTGCTCTCAGCACTGAAAACAGCCTTGACACAAGAATACTGAAGATCAGGATGTTTACAAATTGAGCAAACGCACATTAAGATAGAGTAACCTCAAGCCAAGTCTTTGAGAAAGCTGACAGCGTTAGACGGGTCTGGCACACTGCAGCGACAACTGAAGAACAAACACAGCTCAAGAATATTAACTGGGCAAACACAGCAGGTAGCGAAGCACATTAAAACTTCATAGGCGATGAAAGCAAAAGTTGAGAAAAATTGGATTCATAGACTCCAACTCCAAATAGAGACTGACATGTGGTGGAAAAATAATAAAATAAAATAAAAATCAGATCTTCAAAGTATCAAGATGAAGCATTTTATAGGGTATATGTAGAAGGACTTTTAATTTTCAGTAACGCACTCCAAACACTTTTGGTCAATTATATGCTGGTACAAAATCAAAGAGTTTGAGGTCTGTTTTATTTAAAAATCAATGATATTCAATTGATATACAATAAACATAATGTGTCTTAGAATTTACAAGCACTGCATTAAATTCCATTGGTCTGTGTCATGTCTATAAAATATGACAATTTATTTTACCCCAGTATTTTATTACGGTGGCGTAGTGGGTAGCACGATCGCCTCACAGCAAGAAGGTCGCTGGTTCGAGCCTTGGCTGGGTCAGTTGGCATTACTGTGTGGAGTTTGCATGTTCTCCCCGTGAATGTGTGGGTTTCCTTCGGCTGTTCCGGTTTCCCCCACAAGTCTAAAGACGTGGTATAGGTGAACTGGGTAAGCTAAATTGTCTGAAGTGTATGAGTGTGAATGAGTGTGAATAAGTGTGTATGAATGTTTCCCAGAGATGGGTTACAGCTAGAAGGGCATCCGCTGCGTAAAAACATATGCTGGATAAGTTGGCGGTTCATTCCGCTGTGGCGACCCCAGATTAATAAAGGGACTAAGCCAAGAAGAAAATAAATGAACAAATGAAAGAATTTTCAATGGAGTTTGCTGCTGCTACTGACAGTGCTTGCATTTATGTGGTCTTTCATCACATTTCAAAAAAATAAATGCTTAAATCAATTTAACTGATTGTATTTTAATTACATTACAACATCACTGCTGTAAAAGGAAGCTTATGAAATTGAACAGTCACATTAGCCTCACCGGAAGCTTATCGGTATTGGAAAAACACTAGCTGAGCATATAACCTATCGCTACAGCGAGAACAGCAGCAAGACTGCCCAAGCATACCGAATTCAGTATTCTTATAAGTCTTCTTTATCTGCATCTGTGTTCTAATATTGAGTTCTTTGAGTCTCCATAACCACGGTCTCATTCAATCCTTAGTTTTGATACTTTATAAAAACATAATTTACTTTTTGGTTGTCCTCGTCTGTCTGCCACCAATATCGCTGTCCTTTTCCCAGTAGGTCACATACAGTATTTGGAAAAACTCCTTTTCTAACCGTGGCAGGACTCATAGTCACTTTCTAACTGATAATGTGTTTTCTCAGACTCAAATGCATTATATTATAAATGCTTTATCCTCACTCACAAATGCTTTATACGGACCCATACAAATGTATCCCCACGTACATAAGATATGTGTTGTTAATAATAATAATAATAATAATACAAAGATGCAAAGGGCACATAAATATAAGAATTTTCCTCCAAAGATATACCTGGACAACAGTAGGCCAGTGTTGAATGAAATGAGATTCATAACTGATCACCTTGTCAGTAATGGCAAAATTGAAAGTCTAAGAGATATGAATCATAACTGTACTGCAGAAAATGTTCCTACAATAAGTCTGCGCTGGACGTGAGCTAATAAAGACAATAGAGGCCATTATTAAGAGTGATTCTGTCCATAATTGACACAATTGTCTGGCATTAAAGCAAAGCCCTGTTCAATTTTGACAAAGTGGCAAAAAAGGTAAAATTTTTTATACATTTGTAGCCAGAACTAGTTTAGTTTAGAACTTTCTCCTTTTTGATCAAAATATTCAAGATTTTTCATGTGTTTGAAGCTTTAAATCACTATTTTATCTTTAGGAAGCTTAAATGCTGGATTTCTTTGATGGAAACTAAAATAAGAACAGTGATATTGAGAAAAATTACAATGAATTAAATTTAAACAAAAATCTATTTCTGTGGTGCAAAGATGCTCAGCATTTCTCAGCATCGATTCTTCAGTCTTCAATGTCTTATCCTTCAACAATCATGACATGCTGATTTGATGCTGAAGAAACATTTCTGAATAATAAAATCAGGTGTGCCATCATGTTTGTCGAAAATATAAACTTAAAATGCATTAGCTGCCATTTTGGATCAATTTACTTTGCCCTTACTGAATACAAATAACAAATATTTTTTTCAGAAAAGGCTGCTGCTGTGTATATCAGACTAAAACAGACAAGACTCAAAAAACAGTGTCACACAAACTTACTGTAAGGAATGAGTTCAACCAAAAATTTAAAACAATGTTTTTAAATACTATAATATATGGTTAATATATAATATAAGAACAATATATGGTTTGAGCTTTGATATCGCAAATTTGTCTATCTGCAATAAAACACATCGCAGACCTATTGTTTATTAAAATATAAAGATATTATTTACATTTTTATTAACATTTTTGTATTTGAATACTATTAGATTCCACAGAAAACCAAAAAGATGGTTTATTTAACTTATCTACAACTCTGTCGTATTTATATATGCCTGTAATTTATTTTAGTTTATGAAGAAGCACTGGATAGAAAAATACTTTTTTTATTCAAATCAACTGATGAGAATATATATCACAGTAAAACAAAATATTGCAATTTCCTGACTTGTCCAGAAAGGTACCAAAAAACATCCTCCAAACTGGGGCTACACGATATTTGGAAAAATCTGACATTGCAGTACTTTTTGTTTTGCTGCGATATATATTGAGATATGAATATAATGCTGTCTATGGAGATGAGGGAGTTCTCAGATTTCACCAATAATATTTTAATTTGTGTTAGAGCCATTTGGACAGACCTGTGGGTAGGTATGGTGTGTCCTCGGTCATATTGGAGTGATAGAAACAAAACAAGTCTCTTTTTAAAAAATTCCTGACGTGAAATTTTCCAAGGATTTTGAGGCCCACCGCAAAGTGACGTAGGACTGCGGTTGTTCCCGTCCACCAATTGATTGACAGATGCCATTTTGATATAATAACATGTATACACATGTCCACAGAACATCTTTTTGCAAAGAAACTTGGATTAAAATAGTTTGAAACGCTTTTAAAACAGCATATAATACAGACAGTAAAATCACTATGTAATGCTTAACCGCTATAATCATCACAGCTGCATGATATCAGTAAACGCCAATGTGTGTGTGTGTGCACTGCAAATGGCATTTTTTGTGTCTCATTGCATCAAAAAAGGATTGAATAAACTTCTCCACAAATACATAAAATAAACTTGATATTTTTGACTAATGAACTGTATTTCAGCTTCATCCGTGTCTGTCTCTATCACTGACTGCTGTTTATCTGACGTAACGCACAAGAAGCAGACATGCATGTTGGACATAAACTGTAAAAAATATGGACGTAGTATCTGTGACGTCACCCATAGGTTTCTAAAGAACCCAAAAGAAGCTACTAGTAGGCGTGGCCAATCGTCGCCATTTTGTTCGTGCGTCATCGCACCAACCGAGACATACCAAACAAGGGCAAAGAGGCGGAGCGTGAGCGGAGCTGCTGGACGCATGCTGGCATTTAGCTAAGAGCTTTCTTATGGGAGAAACATAATATTTCATTACCTGCGACTCGTTTGTGTTCTGACCACATGTGCTTGGTTGTACACTATATCAATAAAGTGTTTAGACTTTTAAATGCACTGCTGTAATACATTAAGCCACTTAACATTGTTCTTATGACGTTTTTCAACAGGAAGAAAGTGCGAATTACATCCAAATACTTCAGATATAGTCTGTGTTAGTAAATGCAAGGCTATTTAGGAAATCCAGGCAGAACACTGTATGCCAACGCTTCAGGAGACGATTTTATAGACTACAGCTGATCAATCTGTCAGATTCTGGAGTGCATTAGAGTTCTGAAGAACATTATCAATCATAAATTATCTTAAATAAAACAAGTACATTTAAAGATATGTTATAAGTATACAATTTCACTCACCTGGGAAACGGAGGCCACGTGAATAGTTTGTGAGCACAATTAAGTGCACACAGCATGCCATATCATCTGATAATTGTAGGAAATAATTCTAAAAGGCAACTGACTGTGTAAAGCCAAATAAAACAACACAAAACTACGATGAATATGCCGAGATCAGCGGCTAATCAACCGGAATCAGCTGAGGTGACGTGACGGCGACCAGCGGGACTAGCTGTCACTCAAGTGGCCACGCCCTTAATTATGCAAACTTAATTTAGCTTAAAATAAAGGAAACGGATGAGTTATAAAAAAATTCACTCCCCTTACAGTTGTCATGAAGGGTAATATAAGCTATATGAACCAAAATCGTTCTTTGTACCAGGCTGTAAACACCTTTTTTTCTGCTGTAAAGTTGGCCATTTCAACAGTGGGCTCATTAGAGATTTGCTCTATTATGGAGCCAGGACTAGCGGAATTTCGATGAATTGCAGTTTCAGTTACTTCCGTATTGGCTTCCCGAGGGAGAGCGGGAGATTGCCACTTGATGTTGGAACGTTGGACAGGGAGAAGCAGCTCATTTGCATTTAAAGCCACAGGCTACAAAAATACCTATACTGTACTCAGACACCAAAACGGTCATATTCTGCAGTCTATAATAAATGATCTGCATGGTATTTTGAGCTGAGACTTTACACATTTTGAAGACACCAAAGGCGTCTTACATCTTGTAAAAGGGGTAAAATAGGTGCCTTTAAAAGTTTACCTCCCTCAAAAACAGCAAAACTAGTTATATCTTCAGCGCAGCCAGAAGCTGTATTAACTTGTAGCATTCAGGGAATTAACATGTAAATACAGCTATGCCACACGAATATAAAATTACAAACAACAGTCGCTTCCTTCCACCTCTGCTCTCGTTCTTTCCTAGCCTCTTCTCACCACAGCGAATATTTCTACATCAGCCACATAAACTGAAACTCTGCCACATGACAGCCATAAAACAAGCTGCAGAAGTGAAAACGTCTTAATCTAAAGTTCTGAACAGTAAAAAAATTAAATAAAAATAAGTTTTCTAAAAGACTAAAACAAATAAACCATAATTTCTTTGTTTGATAATATGCAACAGAGATCACTAATTAATATATCAGAGGTCATGTGACTGTTCCTGTGATAAGAGAGTTGGAGGTACGGGCCAGTTAAGCCGTGTGGGGAAGGAACCGCCACTGACATCTTTTCAAGCAAATGTTTTGAATTACTAACCCCCACTGGGATCCAAGTATGCAAAAAAAAAAAGCTTCCTGTAGGAGAGAATAGAGTAAGAGCGAGCGAGAGGTAGACAGAATGAGAGAGAGATTTGGGAGAGACTCCACACAATGAGCACCAGATGTAAAAAAAAAAAAAAAAAAAGTTCTTCCTCTTGCCTCCCACCTCTATGGGAGTATTTCTGCGGCTCTTGGGTGGGAGGAGTAGGAGAGTGTGGCATGTGTCCGACACATGACCCAGCACAACTCCAGATATAGAGTTAAAGAGGAGAGGCAAGTGCACGCCTGACAGCTGACCTGCCCTCTGCTCATATACAGTCACACTGACACATAGAAAAAGAGAGCGCTAGACAAAGAGAGAGAGAGAAAGAGAGAAGGAGGTCATTGTGTATAGATTTTTTTTTTGTTTGTGTGAATTATTTTAGGGTAATTCCATGTTGGGATTCAATGATCATAGATTTTGGTTGTACGATTATAGTCTTAGGAACAATCAAGTTTTTATTATTAGACAATCACATAATAATCCTTATATTTTAAAGTGTGTTTATTGCTGTATTATATTTGTTGCATTTTTATTTTGAATTTTTTCTCTTTGGAGTAAAAATGTGTGCATTTCATACAAAGTGGTCAGTTCTTGTCGGTTAATTGTTGCATCACTAATTCCATATCTCAAATTTCATTTTGTTAATAAATATTCATTGACATCGTTTTATAGAAGGTCAAATGATGGCGACATCAGTGTCTGTCATTGATGACAGCTGAAAAAACTTTTTAATTTGTTAATTATTTTTTATTAAGTTTGGGTTCCTGTAACTCAAAAAGTATTAAATATATCTTATATTTTTTCATTTTGACCTTAAACTTTTTTTTGATATCCGTATACTCATCTACCAACGATACTTTGATCTCTATATTGGTCATTGAGCAAACTGTGAAATGGTACATTTTTAGAGGTCTTTTTACACAGCAGATGCATTTTTCTTAAATGTCTTCCTAAATCTTAAAGAGGAATCTCTGAAAAACTAATGATGCATGAAAGAAACGCATCTCGTTGCCCTGAGTTCTGTTTTAAATGTTAATATTAGTCATCTTTTTTTGTAGGTGGTGGATACACGCACACTCACTGGCAACTTATGGCTATTTCATGGCAAGATGGATATACATATAAATGTAACATGATAAAAACAAATTCGTATTACAATAAAAAGTTACTTAGATAAATATTTAAAATATAAATAAATAAAATTCACACAACAATAGATTCAAAGTTAAATATAATTTTTCAGTTCAATTTTTAATAAATAATTTAAGACTCTTCCTGGTGGTACCTTTTTAAAAATGTTCAAAGTACTCTCCTTATAAAAAAATTGTCTAATTGTATTTAAACTTTCCAACTACCTTCCAACAAAATATGTTTGATAGTAAGAGCAGCCTGGCAGTTACTACATTTAGGTGGATCTTTGTTATTAAGTCAACCTAGAATGTTCGATTCGACATCTAGTCTAGACAGTTTGATCATGCCTGGTCTCAAAATTATAATTTACTAAGTGAGCGTGAGTTGTTAATTTAGTTAGATTTTCTTTGATTTTTGTGCTTCCATTCTCATATTTTTGCTTAGTTTTATTACGCAATTTTGGCTAAAACCAAATTTAAGTTGGAAAGTTTCCAGCCGTTGTCTACATCTGATGTGTGTGCACTTTTTATTTAGGGGACCATCATTGTATGAAGATATCTCCGTAGCAAACCTTTCTTTAGTGATCTTCCATTCCAAGGCCTTGTATGCTTCAAGTCCAAAAATACAGGAATGTCATGCGGCTCTTTATGTCCACCATGATACATTTCAATGGCCAAAATGTATGGAAAGTGTGGGCTGTTCTGCTGCATATAGTCAATGGTTTTCATATTTAAAAGGGAATGCCAGAAGAATACATAAAATTGAAGCTAGAAATGTAGCTTCTTTCCCTCCATCAAAACAACTGCATAAAACATAAGGAAGCCTCGGGAGCCTCTGATATGATAATGTCACTTTTCCAACATGTGCTTTAAGCGGCAGATCAGAACAGGCATGGCCATTTGACCTGTTACTGTTATATATAAGCATTCTAAAAAATTTTCTTTATAGGCAAGCATTTAGGATTGAATGAAAATAACAATAAATTGTAAATAATTATTGTTCTCCGAAAACATTTGTCTTGATGCAAAAATATTGTAAATCTAAGTATGGTAATATCCAAATGTGGTTTTAAGAGTAGTTGAGGTGTTGATGCATTTTCAGCGAGTATTTTTTATTTTTATTTTTTGCTAATTTGGAGCGTTTAAAGCACATTCTGGTCTACATACTCGTTTTACACATCTGAAAACTTCTGTTTAGATGAAAATCTGATTCCTGTATGTGCACTTGAAATGTACGTACACAAAACGAAGAAACCATTTTAGATACTGAGAAAAGATGTCATTTTCTGGAATATTTAGATCTAGATGGATGTTAACCTATTGTTGGATATCTTCAAAACTAAATTAGTTATCTTTAAAACAGCATAAGAATGACATTTTACTAAACCAACCTGATGTTTCAAAGCCACCATGAAATCAAATTTGACTCCTCTGTATTAATCCACATTCCTGATTCATCTGTAAATATTATTAAAATATAGAAAGAATAATCTTCATAATCCCTTATCAAATTAAAACTTGCTAAGCTTCATCAAACCCTCTTATTTTTCGTCCCTGGTCATGCAGAGACCATGTTTAACAACTTGTCTTTTCTTTTTGAACCTACTTTTTCCTGCAGAAATGTAGCATCACGGCTTGTAAATAATACTTAATATTGCTCCAAAATTACAGTGCAACAAAGCTGCATTTCAAGAGATCTGTTGGATATATACTTTGCATTTCAGAGCTCATCTCTCAGATGATGAGACTCTTCTGACAGTGCAGTGCAATGGACTACAGCCTCCCAGTGACAAGGAAAGGCATTACAGGAAAAAATATATATATATAATAAATAATAAATAAATAAATAAATAAAATAAATAATAGGCACCATTCCCATTGCATGTGTTAATCATGTATTTGTACAGTATTTGGCTGCATTGTAAAAAAAGTTATATATATTAATGAAGGCCTTACCTTTAGATTTGAACAGATCATCATCATCATCATCATCGCTATCTGACTCAAAGAGACCCTTGAACTCCTTTTTGTCTGCTTTCTTCTCTTCAGCCTTCTTGCGCTTGATTTCAGGAAGATTCAAGTCTTCCATCTAAATTAAAAAGCGATGGGGAGAAAAAAGATCATTAAATACTCTCATTAATCAAAACTGAAAAAAAAAAAAAAAACTTGAACAAAACACAGCAGACATGACATTAATGAGAAAATAATGCTGATGAAATGCTTGTTTTTTGTTTCAAATTTAGTTTTAGACCAAATCTGGTTGAGATATAGAGAAGAAAAAAAGGAAGTGTTTATCTGATGTACAATGAGCTATTCTGTGAGTTTCCTTCCATCTCATTAACGTCTGATGTCACAAAATGATTCACTGCTGAGATTGGAAATTCAACATATTTTATCCATTTATGTTTAATTTAAAATAACAAAAATATATAGTATAATGAAAAAAATGCCAATCAATGGAATAAATAAAAAATGTAAAAAACAAAAACCCCAAAAGCTACAAAAAAATGTTATTCCCTAAAACACAATAGGGATACAAGTATGTGTATGTGTATTGGAGGAAGTGGCAAAGGCAGTGGAGGCAGGAGGGAGGCAGTGGTAATCAGATCTGAGCGTGGGGACTCAGTGGATCAAAGCCTGGGACGCAGCCCTGAGCGCTATAATACTCTTCCTGTAGCACTAGCCCTGCCGCCTCCTCCGCCAATCTGCCGCTTCCTAGACGCCAACACTCCGCCTGGTGTCATCTCCATTATCTCCCTATGGACACTCTCCAGCTCTCCACACACACATACACAAAATACACACGCGCACACAAAACAAAACCACACAGTAGGTACTTTTACAAAACTAGCACTACGTTAGTTCGCAAAGATGAATCACCTCTGTGTGTTTAATATAAGAGTAGAATTAAAATAGCACTGGGATAAACAGCAATCTCAATGACATCAAAATAAATAGATTCTTCCTGCAGATCAAAAAACAGCATTGTACTGTGCACTCGGTTGTGAAACATGAGGGTTCAAATATGTTCTGTCTAAATGCAAAATGTGGTTTTGTTTATTTGGATTTAATGCTGATAATTGCTGTGGATCTGGCTTTTTTTACCCTTTCTTTTCCAGAGATTTCCAGCTGAATCTCCTTTTCCCGAAGTTTCTTCCACTGGCTGTAATATTTAGTGAGTGGAGTGCCTTCCTCTGCTACCTGCTTCTCCCAGGCTGCCTGTAAACACAGCAAAATAAACACACACAATGAATGCTTCTCCATGTTCACCCATAGGAGAGCTAAACAAAAGGGATCTCGATACACTTTCTCAACAAAATAAAGCCATAAGAGTTACTCGAAAAGCACTATTGTTAGACATGATGAGTACACACAGGGCTGCTCTGTTATTGCTGATCAATAACCCCTCCCCAAAAAACAGAGTTCGCCTGCATCACTTAAAAAATAGAAATATTGTAGGGTCTACCGCTATACCCTTTAGTCAAACTAATTAGGTATCAAGTCGATTGTAGCCATTTTTAAAAAACTGAAACGGACCTAGTAGTGGCCCTTGGTGCACACCTTTTTCCATCACAGCAAAAATAAGTGTTTACCAGAGGAAAAAAAAGGGCAGAGGAGAGTGTGAGAGAGTGAACCTCTCTGCGAGCCTTTTCTTAAAGGTCTTTGTGGATGATATTGATCAAGTAAAATGAGATTAGTTGACCTCTAAATTCAATAGACGGTAATAAATCTCAACTTCAGTCTACAGTTAGCTAAACTTATTTATAACAATTTGCAGCGGTTTGTAGGATGGCGAAAATGATCGAAGCTACAAAATGGCGCAATATGCTCCTTCCTTGTTGCAACAGACACAAACAAAGCCAACAGATGTGTACATGAGCAGCAAAGATGTGCTGCCTGGCAAAGTAAAGGGCTTCATCCTTTCGAAGCATCTGTTTAACTACTGCTGTGAACATTATGGAAGCAAATCCTGATTGGTTCACTGTGTGCATTATGGTGCTTGGATTGCGCTCAGGCTTAAATGAACTCCAAAAATTCAAGTTTCCAAAACACTGATCCTGGAAATTTAAATATATCTAAATATACACAAACTAATAACAGTAACAAAAGAGCACAGAATTAATAAAGGTTACTTAAAACTGAAAAACCTGTAATAGTACAGATATATTTAGCATTGGTATGAATGGTGCCATTGTGTAGCAGCATTAGATCTGCTGGAGGCACTGGTACGACCTGTAGAGACATATATTTGTTTGTTGGACTGATCTGCGGAGCATGCGGCTTTATGCAGCTGTGCTGGCGGCAGTGCCGGGTGAGAAGTTTGCCATGCCACCCTCGGTACTAAAGGACATCGTTCCTGCTGGCCAGAGCCCGGCGACAGACGCTCCCCGGCGTGGTGCCATGCTGTCTGCATGCTCTGCCCTATTGCAGCCCTCCCTACGGCTCAACATTACACAGAGGAGAGAGACAGACCCTTCCACCCCTCTTTCATTTCAGTTTTAAACGGCCTTAAATATTTATCAGAAGCACGAGTCGGGCCAGAGACAGCAAGGGGTAGGGAGGAGAGATGAACGGGCTGTGCGTCGGCAGGGGTGACAAATGAGAGCGGAGATAGAGATGAATGGAGCCGAGATCTCGCCCCAGAGAGGAAGCAACTTCTCACCTTCTCTCACAACCTTCACCCCTGCCGTCCCCTCATTTTTTTCCCTCCACACCAACTTTGTCATAATCATCGCTGGTGGGACCAGGGTTTTTAATTTAAATGATTCAGAAATAAATTTAATTCTTCTTTATTTCTAGAGCTTCTATAAATGTCAATTGTGTCAAAACAGCTTAACATAGAAGTTCTAGTAAAATGAAACCACGTCAGTCCAGTCCAGTGTTGAAGTTTAGTTTAGTTCATGAAAACAAAACCTATACAGAAAAATCATATACAGAAATTTCAGGCAGTTGCTAACGAGATATTATCCTTTGCCCATTTAAAGTTAAACCTAAAACTAAAATAATAACTGAAAAATAAAAGTCTAATAAAAAAAAACATAAAAAATATTTGTACAATTTTATTTTTATAGAATTAGAAATTTTACTAAAAGAAAGTACAAAAACACACACTAAAATGAAAAAAAATGAAAAACTACAATAGTTTTCTAAGAATTTTAAAGCAAAAAAATAAAAATAAAAAATAATAAATAAATAAATAAATAAATAAAAGGAATTTATAACAATTTTAAGTTAATTTGTATGTGATTTTAGCAGCCGTAAATGGATAGCAACAATAATGTCTAAAATTAAGGTCACTTTTGAAAGATTTATAATATTTTGGAGCAGTAAACATGTCAGGCTAGGGCTGTGCAATTAATCGCAAAAAAAAAAAAAAAAAGATTTAAGCAAATGCAATTTCTAAATCGCGTAAGGCTGCAATTTTACCTATCAATTTATTTAGAATTTATTCAGAATATGGTCTTGTGCACATGATTTTAATATGTTAACCAGATCATCAGAGCTGACAGAGCACACTGGCAGTTACAACTAAGCTGAGCGGGAGAAAGATATCAACCAATAAGAGCTCACTGCGCGCACGACAAAGTTGAGCGGGAGAACAGAATAAGTGGTTATGATTTACGTCAATCTTTATTTTTTCATGTCGTGTTTTTTTAAAGACATTTTATTACAATTTTGTTTATCAAGCAGTTAGTACCACTGTGTACAGTATGTTTTTAACTAGATTTGAGGTTAGCTAATCTTAATTTATTTTATGTTGTCTGTTTTAAAGACAATTTTACTGCAGTTTTATTTATTAAACTTAATACCATGTTATTTCATTGTGAAATGTTTTGTCATGCACTTCTTGTGCACTGTGTATGTAGCTTGTTTGAAAAACGCAATATGATTATTTTGTCCATATTGCACAGCCCCATGTCAGGCTAAATAATATAAATAAATCAAATGAATTCAAATTAATTCAAATAAAACAATTTCCAAATTGTCCGAAAACAAGAATGGGTGTTAATCACAAGATTTAGGACAACTTTGATGTAAGGTTTTGATCTACTTCAAACACAAAAAGTACTTACACTTAAGTTTACTAAACTAAAGAATATATAT
>CAIGQQ010006052.1:12430761-12453201 GCA_903798035.1 Danio albolineatus | reverse complement strand
CATTGGTGACTGTTTTAATCGGTATATATAGCTGGAGAAAAAGATCTTTTACTTTTTTGTGTCCTGATCTGGAGTTTTCAGCTTCAGCATTTTATGGAGAGCTGCATGCATGTCTCGTATACAGAACAGGACGAGGGAATTGAACACTGGAAATACAGGAAATAGAGAAACTGCCAGTGAGCATATTTAACATCATAATTACATAGATATTATCATGTGTTATTCATCATGCACATAAGAAAAAAATGCCTTAAGAAATCACTGCATGATGAAGCCTAGTAAAATGCAGTTAGAATGTCAAAATTATTATTGGTATAAAGGCAAAAATATCCTTATAATGATTTTAGTTTTTCATATTTATGAGAAATTATATGATTAATTAAAATCCCAGAAGTACAACATTCACAAATATGATAATGGCTTCAAAAAAAAATTACATTTTAGACAATATATTGTCTTTTTTTTGTTTTTTTGCCAATGAAAAATGTTCAAAACAAAGAAGCTAAAGCTGCAATGTTAAATTTCTTTTTTGGATAAATCGATTGATCCAATTATCTATTCATTAATTCACCTGCTTGTCACACTTTTTTTCTAAATCTATCTTTTAGGCTGTTTTTGAACAGCAAATCGTTTGACATTTCACTCACGAGGACAGCAAAAATACAGTTCCAATGATCAAAAAAATTCACAAAATATATCATTTTCATCATATAGTAGAATCTGTCCATACTGCACATATAAGTTACCTGCGCTGTCTGAGATGACGTATCGGCACAGCTCAACAGAGTCGCCCTTTGTTGTAGCCACAGCCGCCTTGAAAGCTTGTGTGATGTCTCTAATCAAAGTTGGCGTGGGCTCTTTCTAAAAACAAATCAAACAAACATAAATAAATAAATAATTTCAAATAAACACTTCTAAACGAACAAAAATAACAATAGCTCCCCCTTGTGTCAATTCCAAAATCTACAATTAGAAATGTTAATTGAACATCAAGATCTTAATTGGAATAATTTAGATACATTAAGACATGTCATTTACTAAACACAAAAATGTTTACCATCTAACTACTAGGAAGAATAATATCTGCATCTTCTTCTCTGGACTACTGCAAATTATTCTATATATGTACCGGCCAATCTTACATGAACTGCTCGCAGGTAGTCTAATATGCAGCTGATAGATTTCTTACTGGTTCATGTAGATTTGAGCCCATCACTCCTGTCTTACACTCTCTGCACGGGTTGATGATTTAGATATTTTTAAATTTTACTTTTGTTTTTAAGATTTTAAATAGTGTGGAACGTTCTTATTTATCTGAACTTGTGACTGTTAACGTATCTGCTAGATCTTTTGACAGAATGTGCACATACTGATGGAAAAACAGAAGACATATTGTGTTTAACATAAGACAAATACTTACCTTTAGTGCAGTTTTCCAGTTTTCAATCATGGCTTCTGTGACTTTGGTACCTTCTTTAGATGATTTCTGCTTTTTCACATTCTTTTTTTCTGATTCCTCCTCCTCTTCCTCCTCCTCTTCCTCCTCATCATCCTAGAGTCAAATAAATGTTTAAGTCAAACCCTACTTTTTTAGCAAAATATTATGACTACGAAATATAAAAAATATTTCAAGACGCCAACTAAATGTCAATCAGTATATCAAATCTACTATAAAATGTTGTTTGATGGCATATTAAAAGCATTGAATAATTACCATGCAGCCTTATCATTTATATCTTTATACTTGGCCACAATAATTTAAACCACAGATTACCTACTTGTCAGCAAAATTGTAATTATTTAAGACATTATATATTTTAATAAATGTAGATCACATTGTTTAACTTTTACAGGTATACAGTATCTGCATGTACATTTGAATTCAAAATTATTCATTCTTCTTCTTATTAGTTCTCCTGTGAACTCTTTAATTTATTTACCAAGTGTTGTTAATGAAGAGATGCTTTTTTTACATTTTTAAGCATAATAGTTTTAATAACTAATTTCTAATAGTTTCTTCTTTGGTCTTTTTCTATTTTTTTTTTTTTTGCAAGGTATTAGTATTCAGCTAAAAGTGTAATTTAAAGAATTAACTAGGCTAACTAAGTTAACTAGGCAAATTAGGATAATTAGGCAAGTCATTGGACAACAGAGGTTTGTTTTGTAGCAAAAATAAAAAAAGACAAATTCTTAAGAGGGCTAATAATTTTGACATTATTATTTTTTTATGCTTTTATCAGAGCCAATCTAAAAGAAATAAGACTTTCCCAAGAAGAAAATAAAACAATGTTGGAAAAACTTAAAATTTAATGTTATGCTGAATGAGAATATAAAATTACTGAATTTTTCACAATTTAGTTTTACAAAAGTTATTAAAATTCTAAATCAAATTACTTGTATTTGATACACACTCTATGCATATGAATATTGATATACACAATTCATACAAAAACAGACCTCCAATTGAGAAGGAAGTTTGTGGTACATCCGCTCCTCTTCATCCTCTTCTTCTTCACAAGAATCAGAGTCGTCAAAATTCAGGAGCTCCTGGTCATTTTGTTCTAAGAACTTATAGAACTCTGGATCTTTGGTCTTGAGGGCTGACAATTGGTCCTTGTGCTCAGATGCCTTGCCATGCTTTTTGAGAGACCTGTGACACAGATGATCTGACTTAAACCAACATGCTCATAAACAGCAGAAAACCCCAGAACACTGGAATGACCATCTGAATGTGAAAGATATGCTTACGTTTTCTGAAGTGCAGGCGTTTTGCTCTTCCCTTTTTTTGGTGTGGGTTCTTTATCCTCACAGTCATCTTCCTCATCAGAATCAAACCCAGACAACATGAACTCATCCACACTGAGATCCTCCATCTTTCTGCAAAAACATAAAAGATTGACATCATGAAAACATCCAATCATTTTTGTTTAAAGTTAGTCTAGCTAGTCGTGGCCATAGTAGGAATAAAGTTTATATCTTTTGTTAGTTTGTTTTGATTATATTTGCTTTTACACTCATTCTTTATCAAGCTCTCTTTGTATTGACAAAGTGCTATAGAGAGTATACATACTTTAATAATGTATTACTATATTACATTCAATCACATTATTATTAAAAAGCTGAATAAACCACAGCTGATTAAAATGAATGAAGACTTAACATGACTAAAACAAATTATTTAATCTGAATAGGTGACATAATAGTACAATACTAGTGAGTATGTTATACAAAAGAAAGCCAATATTTTCAAAATATTTTATATCTCTACACTAAAAGGATTTTTTTTTGGTCAATCTCTAAACTAAAAAAAATTGCAAACCGTTCTTTTATTACTCTTCAGTTCTCTTTTAATAGCTCTTCTGTTCTAAATGCATACATATGTAGTATGTTAGCATCATCAATGATCAGATAATCACACCTCAATTAAAACGCAATATACGAGGAATGCGATTTTGAAAACACATAAACACAGTTACTGATTATTAAAGTCACAAAAACGAAATGTATATTCTAAACTAATGGAAAACCTATGAGTTCAGGACCATCATCACTGGCTAATACTAGCTAGCTACCGGTAAATTTCATCAACAATGTGTTTTATGAAGTCTTGACAGCCCGTGTACATTTAAGTTATCTGTACTGCAACCCAAACAATAAAATGCTACTGTTTAGACGAGATTAAATAGATACGAATTAGACATACCTCTTGTTTTTCCCTGCCATGCTGGATAAAAACGTGCGCTGGTACGTAATACCCACAATGCAACGCTTTAGGGAACTCAGCTCAGTTGGTCTTTTGTTTAACAGTGCAACAAATGCAGAGGGAAAACGAAAACTCAGGTTTTATTTTATATAGATTGGGTTTTTCCACAAAATCAAAATTTGCGGTTCATTTACAAACAACCAGGCTATCCGAGATGCTGGTGATGATTTAAACATCGAAAAAGAAACTGTGGCTCTTGGTAATGATATAAAAATGTCAACGATTAAAGGAACTGTCCTTGATATACAGGAATAACATGCAATGTCCAAACATGCTGATGTTTTCTGTAACATTAAAATAAACAGATTGTTTTCATCTATGAATGTGTGACATACTTAGTAAGGAAATGTATGCCCAAACGTTTTCAGACATTGTATTTACAATTAATTTTTTTCGGTATGACCACTTAAAATGTTTTACAAATACAAAATGTCTAAGGGTAGACACGGCACAACTACACATAAATGTGTTGCTGCCGTGGTTATAACAAAGCCAGTTCATTTTGAAGTGCGCGTGACACGTTAAACAGAATATAATTTTTTAGCGATGCCGATCAGAGCTAAGACAGTCGTCTGTTGTGATGCGACATGTGATGTAGCATGTCAACTCATCACGAACGGCTTAATAAATCACCACATGCATCAGAATTAATCACAAAACACGGACAAAACTGGAGAGAGCGCTACACAGAAAGAAACGAGTCTTGTCAGTCAGACACAGACGGCGGCAGGTGAGTTTAGATTCTGATCTCATCCAGACCAAGCTGCAACTCAAATCAGCTGACAATGAAAGCAACATTTATTAATCAGTTAAGTCTTTAGCTTATAGAAATATGTTAGATGTCAACACTCTTTATCTCAGAGCTGCAGTGTTATGAAACCGCTTCATTGCATTGATGTGCTCTTTGTTCAGACAGTCATCAGTTTCACAATTAATTCATGTTTAAAGCTGCTTCATTGAGTATTGAATTAATCCTTAATGGCATATACAGTAGTGGACAGACAGTTGAAATATGTCAAGAGGGCTGAATGATGTTTTCAATTCGTCAGCTGTCAGTGTAACTGAATTTTATGACTGCACCGTAATCCCCGAACAAAGACTTTACGAGATCAGCCACCAATCGATTATATTTATACTGTGAATAAATGACTATAAAGCTCGGTTCTGCCATTTTTCAGTGTTGTGCTTTCTTTGTACACGGACAGCAGATTTACCCCTCTGTACGTATACATTTGACTGCACAAATTTTCTGTTCTGGAGAGAATCATTCTATTGAGTCAAATCTTTTCGTTGAATCTGTTCAACCGCTTGACAGCCCTGTTTGAACTGACTCGAATCCTTTTAAATGTTTTTTTTTTTCGACCGTTGAAATTACTCTATTTTTAAATACCTTCTACGTTTGAGATATAGTTAATAAATTGTATTGAACCTTTAAATAGTTACTGCATTACAAAAATATCATTACACAACCTAAGAAAAATTATTTTATAGTTGTGTTGTGAAAATGTTTAACTAAATATTATCATATAATGTTTAGATCATTTAGATCATCACCGACAAAATATCAAAGGCTATTTGTAAACTTTTACACCATAACTTAAAGTAATGGCAGTTGGAGTAAAATTTTAATGGATGAATTGTTTAGGAATTGGATCTTTGAATCGAGCTGTTTAAAGGAACCGATTCAGTGAAAGCACTCGGATTTTCCATCGCTGTAGATCTGTTGTTAAGGAAGGGTAATTTGAACATCTTGATGTAGCTTTTACACAATATAGACCGAGTGTTAAACAACTGCTCGAATATACTTTCTTCAGTTATGTTTAGATTCAGGCAGTTTTACCTGAGCCTCGATTTAAAGACACATTATTAGAAAAACAAACATCCGACGCGACCTTAAAATATGACGTCAGCCTCCAGCACTCATGCGGCTTTCATTTACGTCAACAACGCACAAGCTCCCAAACTGAGGCTTTATGCATCTTTTCTATACAGACTGTAATGCTCTGCCGATGCACTGCAGGATTCAGTTGAAAATATTCTTCATAAACCAGAGAAAAGAATCAGAAGGGAACGGCGTGCGTCAGTTCAGGTAGTGCTGCTTTTATCAGTGTTATTGGGCTGGATGTGGCTGTATAGAGCAGAGGAGGAGGGGTGAGAGATGCTGTCTGGATGGCACACAGTGTGCTGAGTCAGATTGGATGATACTAGGGATGTTTGTAGGGATTGGCTTTTAGCTGTACGGTAAACTCTAAAACAGCTGGTCTGGTATCATAAAAGAAAATGCAATTTCTGTGGGAACTATATAATACGCTCCTCATATTTCTGCAAATACCAGCCACTACAGCTACTTATGTGCAGTGACAAAAATAATATTTTTTGTTAGATTTTAAAGATTGTAACAAGCTGTCAAAAACTGTCACATTATTATTTATTTTGTTGTACCTTTTATGTTATTCGAGCAACATATTTTATTTTAGTATCAAAGCTGTATTGTATGTAAGCTACTTTTGGCTTAAAATACCTGTCAAAAGTTTTATTGAAAGAAGTCACTTCTGCTCACATTGGCTGTGTTTAAACACATATTAAAATAGTGATATTGTGAAATATTGTTTGTCTCACAATCCTGCACACTAAAAAATGCTGGGTTCTACACAATTACTTTATGTTGTGCCTACACAAATCAATTAAGTTAACTTAATTGTTCTTGCAAATTTAAGTGGATTGGACATAAAACAGTTAAGTTGTTCAGCTCATTTTTATTGAGTAGTTTGAACAAGCATCAAAGAAAATGTGTTTTTTTTTTGAGTGCAGAAATCATTTTAAGATGCTGATTTGCTGGTCTATTATGAACTGTTATTATTGGTCCTCAGTCACTGGTAAGGCCACACAGAATCTGCCCATGCAGAATTCCGCAGATTTTTAGTCCATCATTGATTCTGTTTATTTACTAGTGTAAATGTGTGTACATTTATTTTTATTCAGTTTCTAAATTGATCTCAGTAATACTATTGACTAATATGAAAATATTCATATGATTTTTTACAATACAGTTTGTAAAGTAATATTTTCTGTCTTTTAGTAGAGATTTTATATGAGAGACTTGCTTTGTTTACCAAATAAAGTGGATCTAATTGGATTCGCATTGTAAACATTACATAAAAGTTTAAAAAGGTATTACTTTTATTTCATATATTAAGATTTTAGTTATGATACTCCCAAAATCATTCTGCATAATTCCGCAGAGTTTTAACAAAATACTCTACAGAAATAACAAAAAATGTCTGCAGATTCCGTCTGGCCCAAGTCATTGGTAATGATTCTCATCGATGTTGAGAACATATTTTATGCTTAACATTTTTATGCAAACCTTTAGAAATGTATTATAATTCCTTTGTAGTTTAAGGTTTTATCACATTTATATTACAAATGCAGTCTTTGCAGAGAGACCTCTTTAAAACGTTTAAAAAATCTTCATGTTTCCAAACTTTAAAGTGGTAGTTAGTATAGTTGTTAATGAAGTATCTCTTACTAAATGCATCACTGCTTCTAATGAACCATCAAACACAACATTTATTCAGCAGCAATGCTGGAATAGCATAGAAACCCTACCCAGAGTGTCTACCAAACTACCGATAAGTGCTGTGAACAGTTTCATCTTGTCTGCATGTTTAAACGGTTTATCAGCGACCTCAGGTTTCCAACCACAATGTTTGCTTTGTATAACTAAAGGATTTATACATCTGAAACCCCACAGCCATTTTGTGGCCAGCCACACGACTGCTGGCTGTAATGCTGAGCCCGTGACTCCATGCACTTTTTATGCTCTTTCACCTGTCGTCTGTTATTTAGCGTAACATGAGTAATGCTTTAGAGTTAGAGCGGGTTCGTTAGGAAAACAACCACTACATTCATTCTATTCATCACTATTGCCGAATGTTTTATTTGATCTGGTTTAAAACAGTGTCCAGATCAACTTTATTGTCGTATTGAAGATGTGATGTCTTCTAATCCCACCATTGTCAACCAGAGTGCTATTTATCGCCCTCCTTTAAAAATGTCTCGCTTTATCCAATCTTCCCACTCACAGTGAAGTGTATGACAGATACCAGTACATGCTTCCGTGGGCACTGTGGTTTCTATAGTGATGCTTTTTGATGGAGAATTGAACGTGTGCAGCTGGCAGACCAACTCATCACGATGTGTCCTGGACTGGTCCAACCTTTCCATACCATTCGTCCTTTCAACTGGAACATGGTTTCATTTAGAAAATCAACCAGCCGGTTTATTTATGTAGCGGGTGTGCCGGAGTCTTTATGTGCTCCAAAGACTGAATTTAAAAAGCTTTCAAGGCCTCAGGCCAGTCAGAAAATGCCACTGACTATTGAGGAGCAAATCTCTTGTAGCTGTAAGCTGTAGAACGAGTGGGAATTTGTGAAGTGATCATTTTCATGATATTTAATGCTTGAGTGCTTCGGTCTGGCTTGCTTCTGCCATTATGATTCTGTACTCGTTGTTTGAAATGCCTTGAAGCTACCATTATTCTGTATGGAAAGGACAAATTAAGATGGATTTACAGCCTGGCATATATAACTGAAAGATTGTTAGAGCAGGTACTGTTTAGATGTTAAACGTGTAACAGTTAATTATTAACTTTTAGCTTGGATACTGGTCCTAAAACATCATAGAGAAATCAGTTTTTATTTCCTGCCTTCACTTATTTCTTAACCTGATATGAAGTTAAAGCAGGTCATTTCGAAATATCATCATCATTTACAGCAGTGTTTAAGACTAAACAAATAATCAGATAAAAAGATTATTATTCATTCATTTTCTTTTAGGCTTATTCCCTTTATTAATCCGGGGTCGCCACAGCGGAATGAACTGCCAACTTATCCAGCATTTGTTTTACACAGCGGATGCCCTTCCAGCTGCAACCCATCTCTGGGAAACATCCATCCATTCTCATTTACACACATACACTACGGACAATTTAGCCTACCCGATTCACCTGTAGCGCATATCTTTGACTGTGGGGAAACCGGGGCACCCGGAGGAAACCCACGCGAACACAGGGAGAACATGCAAACTCCACACAGAAATGCCAACTGACCCAGCTGAGGCTCGAACCAGCAACCTTCTTGCTGTGAGGCGACAGCTCTACCTACTGCGCCACCGTGTCACCTAAAAACATTATTATTTGCAACCATTACCAAATATGTTATCACTGCCACAAACCAATGGCAGGCTGAAGGTGCTTACCAATTTGAGCAAATAAGGGATCTTTCAGAAAAAAATAAAAGAATTGTAGATCTTGACAGTGTTAAAAAGAAAGTCTGATCTTCCACTACTTTGCTTAAAATCAAGGTTTGTAATACTTGGTTTGATTTCATTGAGTAGATCTACAAATATATAAAAAAATTATGCATAATGTGGTGATATGCAACATTAGTTTGACATAGAGGTGCGATTAAATGACATTTATTGAATGCCAAGTTTTTGTGTGTTCCATACATAGGATGTTTATCTATATTAAGCCAATCAGAGGGGCCTTAGTTTTTTTTAACCTGATTCATCAGTAGATGCTGTTGGCAATATCCAAATGTGAACTTTTAGTGTCTCAGAGCAGATATTTGCAAATGAATACTAATGGCGACTGTTAACACTTAATAAGAATCAGAACGTCTGCAGATTTTTTAAAAGTCATTCATACAGTTGTGTTTTAAAGTCCAACTGTTTGCAACTGGACATTTTTTTAAAGTCTGAATTACATTTAATTAGAGCAGTAAAATACATATTACCTGTTTATTTAAATGCAATCCATACACAAATTAATGATTTAAAAATTGCTAATAAAAATATATATTGTTATCACAATAACAGTGCATATTACATATTTTCCCAGTATCTTTCAGGGCAACCATATACCTTGTCTATAATAAAGAACTATATGTTGAATTAAATAGTTCATGACTGGTTCATCATCAGAAAAATGTTAATGCAGTGAAAATGTTTTTGATTGCTTGATTATTTTTCACTTCAGGTTAGCTTTTTTAAATCACAATCATGCATACTTTGTGTATAGAGAGCAGAGGTTCCAATAGCACGTTACAACATAAGACACCGGCCAAAGATCAATCTTTAGCACACCAAATTCCCTACTATAATCATCTGTTTTCTCTGATCAATGAAATCTTCTCTCCCTGCACTGCGCTTCACAGCTGTATATCTGAACTACATGTTTTTTTAATCCTATGATAAATATGGAAAAAAATAATGCATATACTGTACAGCCAGTAATACCAACTACCGCTGTAATACCAACTAATTGCCCTACCAAAATGGCAATATTTATCAACTAAATGCACTAAAATGCCTTGTTTGATTTTATAGCATGCGTTTCTCCCTTCCTGTAGTATTTTAGAGTGAGGCCCAGGCTCCAGCAGGCCTTGGAGAGCACCGGCATGATGGAGGGAGGTATGCAGCTGCTGAACCGGGATGGCCACAGCATCTCGCACAACTCCAAGCGCCACTACCATGACTCCTTCGTGTCCATGAACCGCATGCGGCAGCGTGGCCTGCTCTGCGATATCGTGCTCCATGTGGCCAACAAGGAGATTAAGGCGCACAAGGTGGTGCTGGCCTCCTGCAGTCCATACTTCCATGCCATGTTTACAAGTAGGTCCTATTCTGAATTGCTGTTATTATTAGACTTTTTTCTGCCTATACTGTCATTCTTTAAAAGTTGTGTTTAAATAACAAACACACATGAACTAAATGTCTCAAAAACTCATTTTTAAGATGTATTGTGTATTGTGTTGTGTTTATTTCCGATGTGTACATTACCTCAGCTTCCTTCTCAAGCCTTTCCTTCCTTCCTGCCTTTTGTCATCACTTAATGTTTTTTTTTGTTGTTCCATGCTTTATTCTCTTCTATGTCCTGGTCTCAGGTCAGCAGGTTTCTGGTTTTTCCTACTGCTCGTCAGTCCCGCTGCACCTCAGACTAGAGTGTGATGGTATGAGTCAGGACAGTGTGGGCTTTTCAGAGCCGTGACTCTTCTGAACTTACCATACACTAGGTCTACTTACAAAGCAATGATTTAAACTCCATTGTTCATACTAAAACAGTTACTAAACATACACTAACGCTAATTCTTAACTAATTTGTACTAACTTTGAGTAACACAAATAATTACTCTGTCTGATGAAATCTAAATTTAAAAAAATGACATCGCACAACTGCAGACATTTCAAGAGTTCACACTTAGCTGATGATTGATTATAAAGCTAGTTTGGCATGCTGTCCTGGGAGAGAGCCCCGAGCTCATAAGATCCTTGAGCCCGGGGCTACCTCCCATTGCAAGGCGAGAGGGTAGTGTGAGCTCGGGTAGATCTCGAGAACTCCCCTGATGGAGTAGCTGAAGGACAGATAGTGATTGTTCTTAGGAGAAAGCCACTTATTAGGAGCATGTCTATGGTGTCTATTTGGATTAGTCAATTAACTTAAGTTGCATGTTTTGGGAAACTCACGTGAGCACGGGGAGAACTTGCAAAATCCACACAGAAACGTCGGCTGGTTTGGTAAGGACTGAAACCAGAGAAGTTCTTGCTGTGAGGCAACAGTTCTAATCACTGGGCCGCCGTGCCACCCATCTAGAAAGGAGGAGGAATAGGGGTGGAAGGGGGGATCCTTCAAAGCGAAGATAGCTGTGATACGTAACCAAGGGTATTTATAGTGACTTAGGAATTGTCTGATTGGTGTGTTGTGAATTGGATAATGCAGGTCCAGCTGCTAGCAATCATAAGCACATAAGTGATCCTCTTGAAATTTGTTTATAAATAAACTCTACTTAAATATGAATAATTGTTTATTTCAATACGATTATATAATCATTTTAAATGAAGTCGTTTGTATAAACAACATAAAATGTCTTCAAAGAAAATACAATTCAAGCAATATAGAAGTTTATATTTTATTTATTAGTATTGTTTATGTGTAGTATTCATTAATATATTGAACTGGATTTCATTTTAGTGTAGTTTTAATATAATTTTGCTTGTAGTAATTGAGTTCTTATGTAATTGAATTTATATATTTCTGTATTTCATTAATTAATATATTTTAATGTATTTATAATTTCAGTTAATTACTAAGGCAAAATGTAGCATTCTCATTATTAACAGGGTTCTTACGGTCATAAAAATCCTGGAAAAGTCATAGAATTCATTTTCAAGGCCTGGAAAAGTTTTGGAAAAACTGAAAAGCCCACAAAGTTTTGGAAAAGTCAAGGAAATTAGTTTAACAAATGTCTGTATACTTAAATATACTGTAGGTTAGTTGTCTTGACTTCTTTTCTGTCCATGGTCAAACACATGCTCTAACATTATTAGTGCTGTGTGAACATTATCTAAATACATTTTACATAGATATAAAGATTCATTAAAACTAAATAGATTGTTGTTTTATGTTATGCTGTAATAACTTTGAATATGCATCATTTTTCTTATTTCCCGTGTATACGTAGACATTACATGAAACATTACGTCATGGAAATTTACATGAAAGTCATGGAATGTTTGTGGTAAAATGTGTATCAACCCTGTTATAAAAAAAAAGTATTATTTGTTTTTTTTTCAGCCTAATTTCATTTAACAAAATTTTTTAGTTAATAACACCTATGATTTTAAGGTTCATTCATTCATTCAGTGATTTCCTGTCTCATGAACATTACTGAACGGTGGCTGTGCAACAAAATCAAGCCGTGTTTATGTAAATATATATATATATATATATATATATATATATGCAAATAAACATGACCATGACCACTGCCTGATATGGTTAAATACAGTAACCAAGCAGAAACATCTGCTAGCATTCAACAATAAAGATGTTCCAATAAAAGGAACCACATTTTTGAACGCATTTTCAAAAGCTATTGCTGGAGAAGCACCAATAACTTTATAATAGGAACATCCATTTCAACAAACCGTACAGTCACTCGGCGGCCTCCAAAGAACGCTGTATGTGTGAATGGTCCATTACAGAATCATCATCCCCCCTGGGAAACTGCCTAAAATTGTGTTCTTCTGAAACATCAATAGAATTTCACAGTTTGAATGTGCGTGTTGTGTGCAGATGAGATGTCAGAGAGTCGTCAGACCCATGTGACCCTGCATGACATTGACCCTCAGGCTCTGGAGCAGCTGGTGCAGTACGCTTACACCGCTGAGATTGTAGTAGGAGAGGGCAACGTGCAGGTACGTCCCCTTTTGTGTCATTTAAAGAACAGATTGTATCACTCACAATTTATCGTGTATCAGGCTGTAATCTTGTCTGCTGAACAAAATGGTGTGGTTTATGCAAACTCACAATTTGCGTCTTTGCAAATGAAGGTCAGCTGACACCTGTGATGTTTCTAAAGAACACATCTGTGTGCGGCAGCTACTGTAGTTCACTACAATTTAACTACATTAGACTCATGCCCCGTTTACACTAGTGCGTTTTCATTTTAAAACGCATAAGTTTTGCTACGGTTACGCCATCCATCTACACTACGCCGGAGTTTTCGAGCCCCGAAAACGGAGTGTTTTGGAAATGCTGGAGAGGCCGTTTTTATTCTAAAACACTGCTGCTCCATCTCAGTGTGGATGGGGCAAATCGGAGACATCTGAAAACGGAGGCGTGGCTGGTGAGATTCGCTACATTATTGGGGCTTTTGGGTCATTGCTTATCCTTCCCTTATTCGTCAAGCCCCTATCACATGACTACAACGCCACCGGAAAACGGCAAACCAGCCTTCACTGTAAACAACATGGACAGAGAAATGGGAGCATTGTTTGCACTATTGTGCGTTTTAGGCGCCATTGTGCAGTTAAACTTTGCCTTTTTTACTACAACAGCTGCATATATTCGCAAGAGGCAAGCTATTGTTCGAGCACTCGCTTATTGCTCGCGTTGCAAGTGGTGTAAGCCTTATTTAGAATGCCGAGCGAGACACATGCTTCCTGTTTATACTTGAACGCGCATGACCAGAGTTCGCGAAGGGTCATGTGATATAGTTTTTAGTGGAGTAGTGTGGACAAAGATATGTTCTGAAACGCTAGTGTGGACACAGATCATTTTCATGCTAAAACGCTGTTTTAAAACTAAAATGCACTAGTGTAAACAGGGCCTAAAGATGCAGTTAATAAAAAAAGACTTTTCCGGCAAACATTTGGGAGACAAAACAGTGTATTAAGAAGTAACAAATTAATGTGAGAAACATGAACATGAGGGAAATCTGCATAAATAGCTTTTTTTAAGTCCCCATATCAGGATATTGTAAAGGTTGCTTATTTGTCAATCTAAAATTACAATTCTGTTATTTTATTATTATTTTTGCATTTATTTGTATTTCAGTTTTTTTTTGTATCAGTCTTATTTTTGCTGTTCCTCCCCCACATTATTTTTAAACTAAAACCCTTTTTTTCATGTCAAATCCTTAAATAGCTTTTTTTAAGTCCCCATATCATGCTATTCTAAAGGTTTCTCCTTTAGATGTCCTGCAATATGTTTGCAAGCAGCCATGTTCAAATTTAATTAATTTACTTACATTATATATTAAAGCATGGCCTCTTTTCTATCAGTGTTTGAAATTATTAATTTAATAGTTAAATGGATACACCTACAACAAAAGTGTGTAGAATTGGTGTCGCTGATGGTTGATTGGCTGAATGGCTGTTCAGCTATAAATCAGAGCGCAAGAACACCAAGTGACGAATCTAAACAAACGCTGCAAGTCTTGAGCGAACAAAAAAAAGCTGGCTGTCATTTCGTCATATTTCTCAAACATTTCTCAAGGATGTGGATTAACAGATTATTTCGGACATATTTGCATGAGCGAATCTCTGTTTGGTGGTGAGTGAGAAGTACTGTGAAAAATGGTACATAAACACAGGCCCCGTTTACATTAGTGCGTTTTAGTTTTAAAACGGCGTTTTAGCATGAAAACGATCCGCGTCCACACTAGCGTTTCACCCAGCGTTTCTGAACACATCTCCCTCCACACTACTCCAGTGAAAATGTATTTCATGTGACCATTCGCACACTCTGGGCATGAGCGTTTAAAGTATAAACAGGAAGCATGTGTCTCGCTCGGCATTCTAAATAGGGCTTACGCTACGTGAAATGCGAGTGATTAGTGATTGCTCGAACAATAGCTTGCCTCTTGCGAATATATGCAGCTGTTGTAGTAAAAAAGGCAGAGTTTAACTGCACAATGGCGCCTACAACACTCCCATTTCTGTGTCCATGTTGTTGTTTACAGTGAAGGCTGGTCTGCAGTCTTCCAGTGGCGTTATGTCATGTGATAGGGGCTTGACGAATAAGGGAAGGTTACGCAATGACCCAAAAACCCCAATCGAGTAGCGAATCTCTGCAGCCACGTTTTCAAATGTCTCCGTTTCCCCCATCCACACTGAGATGGAGCAGCAGCGTTTTAGAATGAAAACGGCCTCTCCAGCGTTTCCAAAACACTCCGTTTTCAGGGCTCGAAAACTCCGGCGTAGTGTGGACGGAGGGCGTAACCGTAGCAAAACTTATGCGTTTTAAAAGGAAAACGCATTAGTGTAAACGGGGCCACAGATACAATGGTACAAAAATGTTACATAAACACAGATACAATGGTTTGTATGTGTGCAGAACTAGTTCCGGTTTATCTTTGTTGAATAAGAATACAGCCTTCTGCCACCAATGAGTATGGAAAGATCCAGGCCTCATTTACAGTATTTGAGTATCAAAGTAGATGTTTGCATGTCAGTGATGCCCCTGGCAAAATGCATAGTAACTGAGTTTCTGCATGAAGAAAGCCTGGTATTGCTAACAACTCATTTCAGGTTGTTCAGAATTTATCCTTTTTTTTGCAGGGGGAGACAATCATTTTTTTTTATTATGATGCACTTTGATCTTTCAAATTCATAAACACTTATACTATACATTTAATGTTAGCAAAGTTTAATATGATGTCTTACTACATAGGTTTTTTTTGACCCACTGTATCCTCTCTGGAGCAGACCCTGTTGCCGGCAGCTAGTCTTCTGCAGCTCAATGGAGTGAGAGATGCCTGCTGTAAATTCCTCCTCAGCCAGCTGGACCCCTCGAACTGCCTGGGCATCCGCGGCTTTGCAGACACTCACTCCTGCAGCGACCTTCTGAAGTCAGCTCATAAGTACGTCCTGCAGCACTTTGTAGAGGTATCGAAGACTGAGGAGTTCATGCTGCTGCCTCTCAAACAGGTGAGTGACCTGCTTTGGGACAGTAACGTAGTTCAGGTTCATTTAAAAATGACAATTCTGTCGATTCGATCATTTTATTATGTTTTACATTTATTTAATTTTCAGTTTTATTTTTTGTACCAGGCTTATTTTTTTACTGTTCTTTTACCACATTATTTTTAACTAAAACTGTTTTATGTAAAATCATTTCTATGTATAAACAACAAAAATTGGATTTTGTGAAAATGTCATGAATACAGTGGGGGAAATAAGTATTCAACATGTCACCATTTTTCACAGGAAACATATTTCTAAAGTTGCTGTTGACTTTTCCCTGGATGTTGATAACAATCAAAGAAATCCATATATGCTAAGAAAACAATAATAATTAGTTTACAAATGAAGTTATGTATAATAAAATGAAAAAATGACACAAGAAAAAAGGTTTTGAACACATGAAGAAAAGAGAGTTGTAGAAAGGCAGTGAAAGGCCAGACAGCAGCTGGAATCCCTCAGTAGTTCTTCTGCAACCCTCTGCCCTTGCTCAATGTAAAGTAATATTAGCTGCTTCAGTCTAACATCTACATTACCAGGACGAGACAGATGAAACCAGGGTGGACATTTCAGCAAGACAATGATCCAAAACACAGCCAAGGAAACTCTCAAATGGTTTTATAACTATTTTAACTGTAATAGCTACCCTATCTATTTTTTTATGATTTTTGGGGGTTTTGTTTTATTTTTCTGTTTGTATTGTTTGGGTTTTTACCAAAATCTGGTTCAAACCCTCTTCAACAGCTCCTTTATTTTTCGTAGAAAAAAAAACATGACGCGTAGAATGCTTTTCCCCTACTGTATGTCCGTAGCCATTCCAAATACTGTTGTCATTTTTGCTGTGTAAAAAGGGATTATTTTGACAGTGTTGTTGTCTGTACTGTATGTAAAAAAAAAATAAACACACACACACACACACACAGACACAAAGGATACTGTAATCCTTTTTATTTTTAGTACATCATTGCTGTGTTAATGTACCCTTACTCATCCTGCTGTCTTCTGTGTAGCACAGATTTCTTTTATATTATAATTTATTATATATAATAAGTGTATAAGAACTAGGGCTGTCATTCTAAAATGCCAAAATAACACAATATAAGTGTGCATGATAGCAGGACCAGACTGAATGGCCCAGGGTAATAAAGCATTCAGACGAAGAAGCTCTGATATAAGACTGTATTCAAGAATAGATTCATTGAGAGAGTAAAAAGAGGGGTGTAAAGTGTACCCGTTAAATGATGCATGGGGAGTGTTGAGGAGTGGAGCCATAACAGCCCTTAGAGGAAAAATGGTTTTGGCTACGGATGTCTAATTATATATGTCACCGAGACTACTTCCTGTCACACTGGCCTTGGGCTTTTTAAAACAGAATCTCATACGCTCTGTTGCTGCGGAAGTCTTGATTCTCTTGACTTTGTCTGAGGAAAGAAATGATCTGTGCTATTTTGACCTCCACTACAGGAAGGCCGGTCACATCCTGGCTTTTAAAACACCCCCGACCCTCTACAAAGACAAACACAGCTCTAGTCTGGAGAAAGCTGTTAGCGTACTCATTCCTCTCTATTGCATATGTTTGACTGGTCAATCAAAAGCACGCGGTTCAGATTCTGACATGTGCAAATGGGGATTCTGGGAACAGACATTTTAAATCAGCAGAGCCGTAAAAGCAATGCGACTTGCGGCTATCTTAACCTGTGAGGTAAAAGGCAGCAAGCAGGGAAACATATATGTCATGTCATACACACACACACACACACACACACTTAATCTCTCTCTTTCTAAAATTACATTATTAATGGATCAAGGCTCCATACGAACTGTAGCCATAAATGTAGCTGCACACTCAAACCATTACACTTCCTTTTCACCACCTTTCACTTCTTTCTTATTTTGCACACTTTGGGTTCAGTCTTTCCTCAGTTTGCTGACAATGATTCCCATCAGATCCAAATGATTTAAACCTGCTTTTATGCCTAAAGTGAACTTTAGACCAGTTTTCTGTCCACACAACATGCATTTTTCTGTTGATGAGAAGTTTTGATCACTCAGAAAGAGAAATCTTTCTGCATCATTTCATTTGTCTGTCATGTATGACCAACCTTTTCAAGGGAACTTGCACTAGCTAGTGGCATTACAATATGCACTATTCTAGAAATTACAGATTTGAAACTACAAACTTCTCTTGCTATGGCTGAAAGAGTCCCTTTGGCCTTTATCTAGACCAGTGTTTGTCAACTGGTGGGTCACGACCCAAAAGTGGGTTGTGGAAACGTTTTTAGTGGGTCGCAGGGTGTGTGGTCAAAAAACATGAATTTTTAACTTATTTTGCTAATACCAGACTTTTATTTTGAAATGTGTGAGCAACAATAGTTCAGTTTAGTTCATGGTAACTGAACCTTTCCTTACCCTAACCACTGTTTACAGTATTTGTCATTTTTACTTTGCAATATTTCTTTAATTTTGTTAAATGACAGCAATAAAATATTGTTTATTTGTAAGTCTTGGTGATTTATCTGTCACTATTTGTCTATGTTAACAAATAAATACAAATTAATTATGATTCCTAAAATTATATTATAGTTCCTAAAAATGTGGGTCGTGGCTTGATGACCATGTAAAAATGTGGGTCCCATGGCCAAACCAGTTGACAACCACTGATCTAGAATACATTTCCCGGAAGTCTCCCTTATTTCAGACTCATGCCCCACCACCATCCCATGTAACATCCCCGGTCGCCAACTTTAGTGTAGTAACCGATCGCTGTTAAAACTGCCCACAGGAACTGTCCACTCAATATAAAGTGTAAAATTTTCACAAATGACTGTGTACCTTGTAGAAATATCTTCTATGCAACACTTTAATAACAGTGTAGTTACATGGTAACTCCACAGGAACGGTCCACAATATAAAGTTTAAAATAAAATTCATTTTCGTTTCGGCCTAGTCCCTTTATTAATCTGGGGTCGCCACAGCGGAATGAACCGCCAACTTATCCAGCATATGTTTTACACAGCGAATGCCCTTCCAGCTGCAACTCATCTAAGCCGAAAAGAAAATGAATGAATGTATGAACAGTAATTTGTGACAATTTGACACTTTATATTGAGTGGACAGTTCCTGTGGATTTACCATGTCAGTACACTGGTATCACAAGGTGAAACCTTCTAATGCAGCATTAGTTCTGCCATACAGTGTTCACAAGTACATGATCTGCAAACAGGTGTGGAAGTGAGAAAACATCTGCAAGTACATATTGTTGTTTCACAATGTATTTACATAATTCTTGTTACAGATGTGTACTTTCCTAGTGTTGTTACCAATGTCCTGTTACACGTACAAATACTATTCAGTTGGTTGTTACATGAGAGTAGTTACACCAGTATTACACAAGTATATACCATGCACCAGTGTGTACATACACTGTAATTACATACTACTTACACATCTAATAACCATGTAAGTTCACAGGTATAAGCGACAATATATAGTGGGACCGTTTTCACAAATTTGGATCCTGTCTTTTTCAAACATATTTTTTAAAGTATGCTGTGCTTTAGAATATATGTAACTCATGAAAACTCTGGAACATTAGAATGGCTGTGAATGGAGAGACATGATGGTTTTTTGGCCACAGGTGATATAGTACAGTAACTGCATCTATCAGCAGGAGCTAACTGGACCATGCTAATCAGCCAAACCTTGACCTCTTCTTCGGCTCGCCAAAGCAAATATGTCAAAACGTATTGCACAGCGATGACACTGATAAAAGTGCTCTCTGCGTCAGCAGCACCTTCAATACAGTGTCAATCATGCGCCCATATATACCGTGACAGCACTACTCCGGTGAGAAGCTGAGACAGCTAATCAGCAGAAAGCAGCCCCTGTTCTCATACGCCGCTAATTTCATCAGCTCTAATCCGCTCTCTGCGCAGAAGACCGTTTTTTTTAAATAATCAGAGTGCCGCTGGTATTAGTGTCTCTGTGCTTTAAACGCTTGCGTGATTTCATGAAATCCCCCTGCTGTTCAGACACTGATTGGAGAGAAACATTAGCTTGGGCTAGCTGATGACATCCGACCTGAGCTCTCTTTCTGTCTGTGACTTTCTCTCACTCCTAACAGCTGTTTCAAGCTCGAGGCTCCCACTGACCCCAAATTTAACCCAGTGGACCTCGGAAATGCTTGTAGCCATGTTAACTTTGCCCTCTGCCCCAAATAAACAAACAGTCAGTGACAGGAACGCGGCAAAGGTTGCTGTAGCGCTTCTGTGTGTGTATTAGATTAGATGATGGTATTACATTTGCCTCCAGCAGCTGTGTTGCTGGTCAGTTGGGTTGTAATTCTTAAAACATCTGTCCATGTTGTAGCTAGTTTAATCACACACTAAAAAAAGCTTGTGTGTGCAATTTCTGCTAACAGGCGCAAATGGAATTGCAAAAATAATGATAATGGTCTCCCAGACAACCCTTATCAGTCTTTCCACCACCTCCCTGTCTGCTATTGTTTAGTTTGAAGTTCACTCAGCACTATTGGTTCACCCAATTGTTGACATGTTGATGATGTGGCCAAACACAGCAATATTTTTTTGAGTGAGTTTGAATATACGCTGCTGTTTTCACAATGTTTTTTTTTTTGCAGTGATTCAACATTTTCCATAACATAACAGAAAAATGTGAACATTATATAATATAATACTACTTTATAATATTGTGCAAGTTAAATTAAATTGTAATAATTTTACACTGTTGTTCATATGATTCTTTCTATATAAATATACTTTTCTATTTAACGGAAGATGCATTCAATTGATCAGAAGTTACAGTAAAGGCATTTACAACATAACGAGAATTCAGTGTCATGATAATGTACTTTTTACATTTTCTGTTCATTAAAGAGTTACCACAGTTTCCACAAAAAAAGTTCATCAGCAAAGCTATTTGAGGAACCGATAATAAGAAATACTTTAAATGATTTTTGAAAGATCACACAACACTGAACACTACAGAAATGACTCCTGGAAATCACAGAATTGAGTAATAAATAAAAATATTTACACTAAAATGTCACACAGATCCCAACTTTTTAAACTGTAGTGTACACTCACCGGCCACTTTATTAGGTACACCAAACTAGCACCTGGTTGGTCCCACTTTTGCCTTCAGAACTGCCTTAAGCCTTCGTGCCGTTGATTCAACAAGCTACAAAAAAAATTATCTGAGATTTTGGTCCATATTGACATGTAAGCATCATCCAGTTGCTGCAGATTTGTCAGCTGCACATGCATGATGTGAATCACCCGTTGCACAATATCCCAAAGGTGCTCTATTGGACTGAGAACTGGTGACTGTGGAGGCCATTTGAGTACAGTGAACTCATTGTCATGTTTAAGAAACCAGCCTGATATGATTCGCACTTTATGACATGGCACATTACCCTGCTGGAAGTGGCCGTCAGAAGATGGATACACTGTGGTTATAAAGAAATGGGCATGGTCAGCAACAATACTCAGGTAGGCTGTGACGTTGACACAATTGTTACTAATGGGCCCAATGTGTTCCAAGAAAATATCCCCCACACCATTAGACTACCACCACCAGCCTGAACTGTTGATACAAGGCAGGATGGATACATGCTTTCTTGTTGTTGGTGTCAAATTCTGACCTTACCATCTGAATGTTGCAGCAGAAATCGAGATTCAACGTTTTTCCAATCTTCTATTGTCCAGTTTTGGTGAGCCTGTTTCCTGTTCTTAGCTGACAGGAGTGGCACCCAGTGTGGTCTTCTGCTGCAGTACCCCATCCACCTCAAGGTTGGACGTGTTGTGCTCTCAGAGATCCTCTTCTGCATACCTCAGTTGTAACGAGTGGATATTTGAGTTACAGTTGCCTTTCTATCAGCTCAAACCAGTCTGGCCTCTGGCATTTTTGGCCTCTGGTTATTTGCACTTACAGAACTGCCGCTCACTGGATATTCTCTTTTTCGGGCCATTCTCCATAAACCCTAGAGATGGTTGTGCGTTAAAATCCCAATAGATCAGCAGTTTCTGAAATACTCAGCCCAGCCCGTCTGGCACCAACAACCATGCCACGTTCAAAGTCACCTAAATCACCTTTCTTCCCCATTCTGATGCTCTGTTTGAACTGCAGCACATCTACAGTACTTGACCATGTCTACATGCATTGAGTCACTGCCATGTGATTGGCTGATTAGAAATTTGCGTTAAGGAGCAGGAATTTTCTGGAACTGTCCAAAATTTGCAGTTGGACAGGTGTACCTAATAAACTGGCCGGTGAGTGTATATGTATTGATAAACTATATTTTTAAGTTTTCCTTTTACGTTGTCTTGTTAAATATAACAAGTGTTATTTAT
>CAIGQQ010006052.1:12399292-12430361 GCA_903798035.1 Danio albolineatus | reverse complement strand
ATATATATATTTATTTAATTTTATACTATTGTGATAAGTTTCTGCTAACTGAATAGGGAATTGATGAAATTATGTTGATCAATTTAATATTGAAAACTCTTGTTCAAACATGGATACTTTTTTTGACATTATAATCTGCAGAACACATCCAGAGCCTTTTAAATCTCAATCTGAGCACATCTGTACCAAACAACATTACATAATATTTTAAAAATACACTTCCTTTCAGAATGTTATGTAAACATTTCAGCTCGACTGAATCCAGAGTATCCAGACCTCCTTTAATTTTGTGATGTGTGCAGGTGCTGGATCTGATCTCTAGCGATAACCTGAATGTCCCATCAGAGGAGGAGGTGTACAGGGCTGTGCTGAGCTGGGTCAAGCATGACATTGATGGGCGGAGGCAACACGTGCCACGGGTGGGTGCGATTCTGCCTGTCAAAATGCGCTTTTAGCAACATCACCGTAAATCACAGGATTAATGCTTACAAAGGATTATGTGCCTGCAACTCGATACTTGTTTCTGTATTCCCTTCCTTTGTATTCTCTGATCCTTTATCCACACACACACACATCTTACCTCTCGCATTTCCATCCACGTCTCTTTAGCTGATGAAGTGTGTGCGTCTGCCCCTGCTGACACGGGACTTCCTGATGAGTAACGTGGATACGGAGCTGCTGGTACGTCATCACTCTGAGTGCAAAGACCTGCTGATCGAGGCGCTGAAGTATCACCTGATGCCCGAGCAGAGGGGTGTGCTCAGTAACAGTCGTACCCGACCACGCCGCTGCGAGGGAGCCAGTCCAGTTCTGTTTGCCGTAGGTCTGTAAAATCACAACAACGACAAAAAAAAAAAAAAACACACACACACACACACACACATGCTCCTGTTAAGTTTAAATACCCCTTTCTTAGGATGTAAAATAAATGTGTTTCCCAATGATACTATATAGATCATTTACTATAGCTTGTCCAATTTTGTGCACCTCCCTTTAAATGCAAATAAGCTGCTGCTTTCCAGAGAAGGGCGGAGCAATTCAGGAAGAAAGCATAATACAAGAAAGTTCTACAGAAAATTCTACAGTCAAAACATTGCAGATTATAGGTAAACGGAGTCAGATTAAAGCTGTGGTCACACTACACTTTTCTCCCCATAGACTTCCATTCATATGTATGCAAATGTGGCAGACCAAAAACAGAAGCTTGTGCGGTTACATGCTGCTGCATTGCAAAGTTAAGGCTTGTTGAACTCTGACCTGCGAAATCGCATCACGGATTGCATGAGACCAACAGAAGATCAAAACATGACCTCTCAGTACAGAAATGTAATATATGAGCAATCGATCGCTGTTTAATGTCGAATCACTTGGTTTAATCCCACCTGTTTTCACATTGCCATAAGACAGAATTTCGCATGCTCAAACTTTAGTGGAAGCTCATGCAAAGTATGAGGTTGTAATGTCTAGACTGCACCAGGGCAGTTCTGAACGGTTAGTTGGTAGATATGTTTGTAAAGTTTATGTGGGGTAAAGTTGATGTGCTGGACTTTGCAATAAAAATGACACGATTAGTATAATTCTCTTTTCTTCACAGAAAACTTAGGTCAGACTATACAATGTGCATTCAGTGCATGCTAAATTAGGCTTGCAGTGAATGTTTTCAGAATATAGTAACAGTCTCAAAATATGAAGTATGAAGTTTTAGCAAAAAGTGTCATGTAAACATGCAGATTAAGGGGTGGGAATATGGAATAAGATCACCATCCTATGTCACATGAGGCTCAAAATCAGAACATCGTGTTTTTCCCTCATGCTTGCAGAACAAATCTTACTGAAACAAAGTTACTAGGTTGTACTTTTTCTTGTTATTTGGGATTAACAAATGTTCCAGAGACCTGATAATGGCACTTAAACATGATAAAACCCATTTTTTTTACCTTAAAATGCCACATTCCTGTGTCTTTCAGGTGGGGGCAGTCTTTTTGCTATTCATGGAGACTGTGAGGCCTATGACACCAGGACAGACCGCTGGCACATGGTTGCATCCATGTCAACACGACGGGCTCGAGTCGGAGTGGCTGCCATCGGAAACAAGCTCTATGCTGTGGGCGGGTATGCAGACCTTAAAGCATTGTTTCTGGCAGACCAGTAACTGCTATTTCCTTTTATTATACCAAACTGAAGACCTTTGCATTATGGGTACCCTTTGAAAAGAGTTTTTAACAAGGGGCATCAATAGCTATGTTTACATCCAAAGTTGTGAATTTGCCATAAGGTTAGACACTGCAGGGAGAATCAATCTATCAATCAATCTATTAATCTATCTATCTATCCATATATATATATATATATATATATATTGGATATCCCAAAATGTGCATGAAATATGTGGATAGAAACAGAGAATGCTGTGCATAAGAATTGGCAAACGATGTAACACATTATTTGTTCACTTTTGTGATTCAACACCTTACTTTGTTGACTTTTTTTGAAACCAGTGAATAAAAAATGATGAATCCATTCCAAAATATGTCAAAAGGGCATAATTATAAAAAGAAATTAAATTGACTGAGTACTAATTTCTGAGTACTAAATACTGAGTAATAATTTCAAGTTATTACATTCAAATGATCCCAAAAGTTAAAACTCATTCATTCATTCAATCATTTATTTTCTATTCAGCTTAGTCACTTTACTAATCTGGGGCCGCCACAGCAGAATGAACTGCCAACTTATCCAGCATATGCTTTACACAGTGGATGCCTTTCCAGCTGCAACCCATCACTGGGAAACACCCATACACTCTCATTCACAACGGACCATTTATCTCACCCAATTCACCTACAGTTATAGTGCATGTCTTTGGACTTGTGGGGGAAACCAGAGCGCCCGCAAGAAATCCACGCAAACATGGGGAGAACATGCAAACTTCACACAGAAATGCCAACTGACCCAGCCGAGGCATAAACCAGCGACTTTCTTGCTGTGAGTCAACAGCGCTACCCACCGCACCACAGCGTCGCCCTAGTTGTGAAAACTCATCTTTATGACAGCCTCAATTAATATGTTGTGATCACTTTTTTTCATATTTACTTATCTTAATACAGTTTCTAATGTCATACTTACCAAACAAAAAAAAAACTTAAGTGACATTTTGTGTGAACTCAATTTTCTATTGGTCAGCATGGTCTTGTCACTTTTCACTGTTCTTTATGGAACTCCTGATTGTGCAAATTCCTAGAAACATGACTGAATTCACCTGTGATTTATTTATTTTTTTCATATTCATTTACAAATTATACTGTTTTTTTATTAAATGTAAGAAATGGTTTTCCATAAAAACTATTTTTAGGTATGCTAAAAGTATGAGTACAGTAGAATGGAAAAAAGTGCAGAAGGCACCCTTTTGAAACACAAGTGGAACAGCCCTCGACTTGACATCTTAAAATTGCAGCTTGCTGAATAAAGCAGCCTAAGATGCAAATAAGTGTACATACGCAAGATTAAAAGATAGCACAGAATTGATTAGTACATTACAAAAGGAACAGAATGTGCAGGCAGCCACAGTTTCCTTAAGATTACCACGCTGAGTCAATCAAGAGGTTACCTAAGATTGGTTAGGAACTGTGTCAGTTGTGGAGTAATGAATTTCAATGAATAACAACGATCTTGTCCTTACTTGCACGACAAAGACATAAGTGAAAGATCTATTCTTCCTGTTTGTCTCTTCTCTTTCTTTTCTTTAACCAGATATGATGGCACTTCAGATTTGGCAACTGTAGAATCATACGACCCAGTAACTAATGCGTGGCAACCTGAGGTGTCCATGGGAACGAGGAGGAGCTGTTTAGGTGTGGCGGTTCTGCATGGGCTGCTGTATGCAGCAGGAGGATATGATGGTGCTTCCTGCCTCAACAGGTATACTATTCTTACAAATAATTAAAAAGCACACAGTACAATAATAAATACACATGTAAACACTTTTTTACTCACTTTAAACCATTATACATATAATTACATCTATAAAAATAATTATTAGTCATAAAATGTAATATATATTAATTATATAAGTATGTAATTATATTGACATTTCACTCCTCTATCTACAGTGCAGAAAGGTATGACCCTCTGACCAGTACCTGGACCTCCATCGCTGCCATGAGCACCAGGAGGAGATATGTCCGAGTGGCCACATTAGGTAAATAACAATGCAATAATAAATGTATACGCTTGTCCTCTGTACTTTAGCCCTTCCTTTGTGCGGGGTTTCTGCGAGTTACTCAAAGTCAGACTATTAAGACCTTTTTCAAGACTATTATGAATGAAATTTCAGACTTCTACAGGGCTAAATGCTAAGGATTTTTTTCTAATAGCTCAGTTGGGAGAACTTTTCAACAAATGTTATTGTAAATGTAACGAGTTTAAGATGTTTATGTGGGATGCTGTAACATTTAGGTGAGACAGATGTGATGAGTGCGACAGATCAAGCATGAGGCAGGAATCAATTCTCTATTTAAGCTTTTACAATTTTTATTATTTAAGCTATTAAACAATAAATAACAATAAGAAATGTGGAAAAAGAAATAAACATTTACAATTATCTTTAAAAGAAAAGAATGAGCGTAAGCCAAATCAAAGAAATTAACAAAACAATCCTTAAATCTAAAGTCTAAACTAGGCGACAAAAATAAATAATGAAAAATAAGCCCGACATCTTCAGTGTATACGACACTCGATCTAAACTAATTAAACTACAAAACTCAAAACTACACAGGTGGCAAAACACTCCCAACTAATCTAACAAAACTCAATCTAAACTGAAACAAACCTACCAATAAGGTCATAGATTCAGTTTAGAATCACACAACAACCATCAAATCATTTTACCTAAAGCTAACAAAGTTTAACAAGTAAACTTGAATTACCACAGTAAGACTGAGATAAATCACAACAAAGCCTAAGCATGAAAACAAGATTGCGTGGAGCACAAAAGGTACGCCGAGGCAGAGTGCACACCACACACTGGTCTGTCAGAGCATTAAATCACGCGGCGCGTCCAGGGATTGGTGGAACTGGCACCGCCGTAATTATGACTGACAGATAGCATAGGACCAATAAGAACCTGAAGGTGGAGTAGGAGAGTATGAGAATAATAAATACACACACAAAAACTAACATCGAACACAACAGTAAAGAATAAAACTAAATCATATTGCTAAAATTAATTCATAAATAAACCTTTTGTTACAAGCTTTGAGATGGATTGTTGGTGATTGGATGAATGTGTACACCATCATGTACATTTACATGGACATAGGTTAGTTAACCTCTTAAACTCGGCGGACCCGGTACTGGGCCCTATGACGTCATCAGTTTCACTTTCATTTTTAAAGGTCCATGGTTGCGCAAGACCCCTATAAGTGGTTCCGTTTAAAAAGCGTAGAAGCTATATTTTATGCACATATGCATCACTTAGGTTTTTATTTTACTGTACAAACGTTATTAAAATTTAATTACACAACAAAATACTGGATACGCGAGCTGTCATTTTCCTATTTTTATATGCTTCATATATGACACATGTACAAGTCATAGCTCAAATAAAAGCTCTTGCCCATCCTTGTATGATTCTAGCATTCCTTTATGTGAATTATATTCTATTTATATTCTATTTCATATTATATTTATGATCAATAAGCAGTCCCAGATCGCACAGAAAGCCACAAATGCTACATCATCTCTTACCTTATGCTGAGTGCTACAAAACAGGCCATTTCTCCGCTCTTTTTGAGGTGATGTGCATAAGTATTCTTTTTATATGTATAATGTGGTCAAAACACAGTGAATTATGTTTGATCAAACCAAAGATCGTGAAAATATGAAAACAATAGTCTATCCGCATGCCATATTTTCCCAATATTCAGTTTTCAGAATTACAATAACCTTTGCATACTCTATGGTAAAGACAAAATTATTTTTCCCAGTGTTTGCTGCTATCTGCTGGTTTCAAGCAGAACTGTCTGGAATTGTCTTATTCTCTTATGGGATTATCTACACATTTTCAAAAAAGCATTTTAGAACAAAAAATAAAAAAGCGCCCAATGTTGAAGTGGTTCATCATAAAACAGAAAACATAATAAATATTATTTATTACTTTCAGCAGTTTCTTTTGTAAATTCAAATGGTTTTCTGTCCAATAACACTGGAATTTGTCATTTATACCACTGCATTTGGATATGGAAGACTTTCCAAGTTTGGTAGGCGGAAATTACATAAAAAAAGGTATAGCACCTCTCATCAGTTGGAATACAATAGCTTTTGCATAGATTATGATAGAGGCATTTTTCTTTTTTCGTATGATTACTGACATGTGCAGGAACCACCAAAAATTAATTACAGAAACCTAGACCACACAGAACCTAAAAGGTACACTTTTAAATTTGAGTTGATAAAGAAAAAATACAGAAAGCGCCTCTTTTTTTAAGTGTTTATGATAACACAGACAACATATACGAATATATATAAATTGACAATATATATGAATATATATATGAATTGAATTGAATATACAAACATTAAAGGGTTTTCTTTAAAATGATACCACATTTTTATTTACTCCTCTGCATGTGGATTTGGGAAGCTTTTAAAATTAGGTAGGCAAAATCCAGGCGAAAATCCCAAAAATAGCACTAAAGTTTAAGAGGTTAATACATAATTTAAAATGACTTAAAACCTACAACACAACATTTCAGATAGTATTTAAGACTTTTTAAGGCCTAAACTCTTGTTTTTGAAATGTTAGGCTTTTTAAGACTGGACACCCTGTTTATATGTTAGCCGGTTGAAATGTTCTCTGTGGTTGCTTTGGACTGCAAACACGTACCTATTTCACACGCTTTGTCTTTTAGATGGCAGTTTGTATGCAGTTGGTGGGTATGACAGCTCCTCACACTTAGCCACAGTTGAAAAATACGACCCTCAGGTAGGTGAAGCATTTCTCTTTGACATGTCGAAAACATCTCCATGCAGGATACGTTTTTTCTTTCCATGGTTAAATGACTAAATATGTATTTTACAGAGTAATGCATGGACTGCCATTGCCAACATGTTAAGCAGGAGGAGCAGTGCAGGAGTGGCTGTACTGGAGGGCATGCTTTATGTTGCGGGTGGCAACGATGGTACCAGCTGCCTGAATTCGGTGGAACGATACAATCCCAAAACCAACACATGGGAAGGAGTGGCTCCCATGAACATCCGCAGGTTCGATTATGACTTTAGATTGGCCAAAAATTTGAATTCTGTCTCAAATGTATTCATCCTCATGTTGTTCCAAACCGGTGTTCTCTCTTATGCAGAACACAAAAAGGAACGTTTGAAAAATGTGTTTTTGTCCATACAATGAAAGTCAGTAGCCCCTTTCACACAGAAATACCAGTCAATTGCTTTAAAATGACTGTAACTTTAACGTTGTATTAAAAATGGAACAACGCTCCATATTTTTCCCAGGAAAAGCACCATTCACACATCCATTCGAAAATACATTTAAATTCTGTGACAACATTAACCAGAAATGCCCCCTAAACGGATGCACTTGCATTTGTACACATAAGGGGGGGGTCAATCTTTTTGTTCATAGTTTTATTTTTGTTTCATACCTTTGCTGTTTTTTTTCCCAGAGACTACCCAAAATACTGAATTATGGGAGAACATTGTTGTTGCTAGCATCTGAAGGCAGAGGCGCTACCTACAGCTAAAAAACAGTTATGTTTGCATATATCGCTACACAGAGGTGAACATTAGCAATTCTGCAGATATATGGAAAAGTTTTTGCTGATGAAGAGAAAAGGATGGAACTCTTTTGCATGTCGAGAGATATGTTCGAGTATGTGCTGCATTTTGAAAGACACACTTTGAAATGAAAGACTCCTGTGTTGTACCTAAATCTCAATTGGCATCCTCTTCAAGTACATGTGCGTCACAGCTCTTGTAGATGAAGTCACAGGGATTGATTATGAGCATTTTATGATTAATAAGCAGCAGCTAAATGTGTCTAGACAATGGATTCACAGGCTTTTATTTCTGTTAACAGCATGGAATAAATGCATCTGTGGCATCAGAACGTTCTGATTGGCCAGAGTAGACGTCCCATTGCATTCTGAACTTGTATATGCTCATTCCAGTAATTTCCTTCGGCTTAGTCACTTCATTCATCAAGGGTTACGACAATGGAATCAACTGCCGACATATCCAGCATATGTTTTACACAGCAGATGCCCTTCCAGCTGGACATCTATACATCTTTAGTTTATTAATTCATTCATTCATTTTCTTGTCGGCTTAGTCCCTTTATGCCCCATTCACACGAGGCTTCAGCGTCAATGCTTGACAGAGGGCGTGTCTGAAGTTGGGGCTGACGCGACCATCATAGCAGTGTCAGCCAATGAAGTTAGTCAACAATCGGCTACTGTCTGGGCTGGTGTATTTGCATATAGCTATCTGATTGGCTGATGCTTCCGTTGACGCTTGAAAAGTTGAGAAATTCCCAACTCCTGCAGCGAGCAACGCCACTAAAGCAGTGCCGACGGATCCACAATGCAGTTCGGCAAAGCCTGATGTCACTCATTTAAAGTGAATGGGAAGTGTTGACGCTGACGCCCTGTGTGAATGGGGCGTTTCACGCAGTGGATGCCCTTCCAGCTGTAACCCAACACTGGGAAACATCCATACACACTCATTCACACACATAAATAAGGGCCAATTTAGCTTGCCCAATTTACCTCTAGTGCATGTCTTTGGACTTGTGGGGGAAACCGGAGCACCCGGACGAAACCCACACCAATAAAGAGAACGTGCAAACTCCACATTGAAATGCCAACTGATACCGATGAGGCTCGAACCAGCGACCTTCTTGCTGTGAGGCGACATTGCTACCCACTGCGCCACCGTGAGGCCCTCATTTCATTCAATTCACCTATACTGCAAGTCTTTGGACTGTGGGGGAAACCGGAGCACCTGGAGGAAACACACGCCAACTCCACACAGAAATGCCAACTGATCCAGCTGGGACTCGAACCAGCGACCTTCTTGCTGTGAGGCAACAGTGCTAACCACTGCTAAATTGTTTACCATATTGTTTACAGCACTGAAACATAATGTTTACAGCAGTTTGCCAGTAATTTTCCAGGAAAGTCTGTATGTGTGAAGGGGGCTAATGGGGTTCAAATTTGTTGTTTTGAACCCCACTGACCGACATTATATACAAAAAAAAAGAACTGCTTAAATATTATTCATAATATCTTCTTATGTGCTCTCATAAAAAATTGACATGAGGCTTATTCGTTTTACAAAACTATTGGGTGAATTGTTTTTCAAGGTGTAAAAAAAATGGCCATTTTCTAACACACTTTCTCTTTTCTTGATCTTCAGGAGTACCCATGACCTAGTTGCCATGGATGGATGGCTATACGCAGTCGGAGGAAACGATGGCAGCTCTAGCCTCAATTCCATAGAAAAGTACAACCCTCGTAGCAACAAGTGGGTGGCAGCGTCATGCATGTTCACACGTCGTAGCAGCGTTGGAGTCGCTGTTTTGGAGCTCCTCAATTTTCCTCCTCCGTCCTCCCCCACTCTTTCCGTCTCCTCCACTAGTCTTTGACAAAGGGTAAAAACCCGGCTTAGCTCAAGCGGCCTGCCTTGTGTGGCCAAGAGGCGCAACTGCTCGGTTTGAGCACCAAACGAGGAGTGTTTTGTGGGCCACGGCACTCTCCCTCTGCCTGGAGGATTACTGCAGACGGTTAAAAAAGGATGAAATGGAAAAATCACACTCTCTTACACGCCTCCACGACTGTCACCCTGTAAACCCTAGTGCTTGAAAGTGCAAAGTCATGTTGCTCTGCCATTTTGCGGTCACTTTGTGTATGATATATAACTAAATGTACATTTAATTTATGTTTACATTTTCTTTTTGAAGAAATAATATATTTAACAAGAAAAAAAAAAGAACAACTTTAGGAATGTAGCTCTCGACAGGTTCTGCCATGCATGTTTACAAAAATTTCGTCCTGGCAGATAATAATATTGTAGTGCTGCTGTGCCACACTAGGTGGCAGTAACGTGCAATGCTGCCCTGTCTCACCACAGATGCGCATGGACATTTTAGAAGCAGAAAATGCTCACAAAAACGTTCTACACTACATACACCTGGGTGTGCTCAGATCATGTTGACAACATAATATATGTATTTTCCTATTTATTCATCAAATGTAATATAAACATATGACACTATTTCAGAGATGTTTGAAGGACCACCTCTGACTTAAGAGGAGATATATAGTTTTAGCATACAAATGAACGTACTTATTGCATATCAGAGAAGCACTGGTGTTTGGTATGAAATGTGGATGAAGAGTTGTTTAGTGTTTTTTTCTAACAGACATATTCGGTTTGGTTTTTAAAGTCATGTAATTCAAGCCTTTTAGAGTCTGGGCGCTTCAAGAGTTCAGACTCTACTAATATGACACGTCTATATCACTAACCAGGAAAAATGTCCAACCAAGACGATATAGCCATACTTAAAAACAAAACTAGCTGTGATATTAAAGCTGCACTTTGTCATGATTTTGTGTTTTTAAAAGGGCGATCGGTGCTCAGAACTAATCCTGATTAAGTGACGGGTAATCAGTAATACTGACACTTCAAAATCAAGCCCTTCAATGTGAGTAACTCGGATACTATAAGCTCCTGTATGTTGTATGTCACAGTATTTTTGTTGTAAGTCTTTAGTTAAGTTTCCAAGGTTGATCACATTGTCATTGTATATTACATTTTCTAACTTTCATTGCTCATTTGCCAGGCTTGTCAGCTTTGACAGCTTGATCAGATCTAGATGGTATGTGTTGTGCTGTGATGTCATTGGTAATAGCCACTACTAATGCATCTTACCTCAGATGGGAAGTTGAGCGAACACTGGGTTTGGTGAGTGATTGTTTTTAACTGACGAGAGTGCAGTGAACAAGGGATTTTTCACACAAAAATTAAAATGTATTTATTTATTTATTGTTATGCTGTCCCAAACTTGTAATGCACTGATTATGAACACAAATGATATTAGCAGAAAGCCCGAGCTGCTTTAGTTTAAACAGTTAATGGGGTCTGATATATTCAAGTGCAGCTTGAACATTCTGTTAAATATCTTATTTTATGTTTTACAGAAAAAAGTCATATATGGTTTGGGAAAAGATGATTTTCATTTTTGTTTGATCGATCCCTTATAATTCTCTCTGCCATTTTATGTAGATTTTAAAATGTAGTATCATATGATTTCAAAACTTCTGAGAAGTTAGGATTTTATTTCCTTTTTTTTAAGGACTTTGTTAATTCAGAGAAACGTGTTTAAGGTCAGTATAAGTTTGTGTCCAGGGAGATCAGAGTGCTCTGTATGTGTGTTTCTGTAGAGGTGGAGCATCCTGCACTTTGACAATGACTGAATATATACATGCATAACACACACACACCGCAGGACCACATCCCCACAGAAATCAATGACAGTATGTATATAACCAAATATCCTGAAAATTTGTGCAATGTCAATGTAACCGTGGCTTTTTTTTTTCTTTTGTCCTTTTTTTTGATCGTAATGTTGTTGAATGTGTTATTTATATTGTGTCTGTTTTGCTATATTTAAAAACAAACATGAATTTTTGCACTAATGTCAAATGGAGCAATATACTGCTGTATAAAATGAAAACACACTACTGTAAATGAAATAAAGCTGTTTTCATGTGGAATGTGAGTGTAAAATTTGAACCAACAATCACAAGTACTGCTGAATGAACAGCTAGACTTTCGATATTCTTAAATGTCCCATGAAATTCAAGTTTTTTTATTTGTTAGTACCATTTTATTCCTTTATGGTCTGTGTTGTATTGTTAGTTTTTAGGATATCTATAAGCTAGTGTGCTCCAAAAAATGACAAAATTCACGTTTAGAACATACACAACTGATATAAACATTTAAAGCTTGTAGTTCGTCACTTCGGCCTAAATGGATCAACAGTTTTATTCAAGTCACCTCATACTTCAGTTGCCCCGCTTCATTTAAAATGCTTAACATTTGAACGTTTGAGCTAAACCACTCTCACTGACAGAGTGCGATTGGCTGTTCTCTTCATGTTTCGGTCAAACATCAAATAAAAATGCCATTTCAAAGCACTTCACGGGACCTTTAAGTATCAGTTTGAGTTTGTTCAAAGTATCTCAGTTTCACAAATGTAAGGTGTCCAAGTGTCCAAGAGTTCTAAGTGGAATATTGGACAAAATTACAGTATATTACTACAAAACTTATTGATAAATACATGTTTAAAAGGTGGCGATCATAAAATGTGTTTACAAGATTGATTTATTCACATACTGTACAATTAGACATTACTTACAAGTTTATCAACTATTTCATTATTGTCACTTTCTACCCACCCTCCACTTTTTTAGTTTCTTTCTTCTGTTAAACAAAATATTTCTTGAAAAAGGTTGGAAACGCTCTGGTTACTAAAGTAACCCTCGTTCCCCGAGGGGGGGAATGGAAATGCTATGTGGAAAAATTCCACTATGGGGGATTTCGTTCAGAAAGCCAATCATCTGAAAGAGTATGTAAACGGGCCAATGAAATGCCAATGAGTTGGCAGCTTCAGCTTGCGCAGCTGATGCTCGTTGCAATCAATTTAGCAATAAAAGCACAGCGATAGCAGAGCTGAGTATCCTTTTGAGCTGAAGAGACTTTCACCCCAACAGCTAAGGGGCATTCATTGTGGCAACGGAACATAGCATTTCCGTTCCCCCCCTCGGGGAATGAGGGTTACTTTAGTAACCAGAGCGTTCCCCTTCGGGAGGGGGAACTTCAATGCTATGTGGAAAAATTCCACTATGGGGAAATGTATGGAAAACGCCACAATAAACGGACCTTACCTCGCCCCCGATGAGAGGTTAGCCAGGCTGAGTAGAGCGTGAGCGCACCTGCATCACCGGAGGCGCGGTCTTCCAACGCGTTCCCTGGCCCTTACTTATCCCACTTCAACAGAAGATTTACGGATTTAGATATATTTTTCGGGAGTCGCAAGACATCTAGTAATTTCTAGGAATTGATACGACAATACGTTGGGAAGCGTGCAGTCCCGATAGGGAGGACGTTGCGAAGGCCACCTGCTGCCCGAGTGGGGAGACTGGTGGCAAGAGAACATAAGGACTAGCCCTAAAAAGGGGAGTACACATATGAATATAAGATGGTTAGCGGTGAGGGAAGACACGGGTCCTACTTGTAAAGGGGGACAGCATCGTGGCTTAATATGCATATGGGATCGCCAGCGGGGATCACACATAGCAGGCACCTATACCCAGAACGCAGGCTGACCAGCGGGCAGACCTACAACGTAACGGGCCAGCGTCTGACTCCTCCGCTGAGTCGGATGCTGGGGGCCTCGGAGGAATCTCTGCAGGGCTCACCTAAGCGAGGAACTTTACTGACAGAGTAAAAAAGCGCACGTACCTCCGTGTTAGGGAGAATGGAGCAGCAAGCGTGTTACAACACCTTACCGAGTGTTTCCCCAATCACCAAAGGTTACCTAATACCCTTGAGGAAACCGGCTCCACTCGCAGATTGTAGAATCTTGCAAATGTGTTAGGTGTCACCCAGCCCGCAGCTCTACAGATGTCTGTTAGAGAGGCGCCGCGTGCACGCGCCCAAGAGGAAACGATGCTCTGAGTGGAGTGCGCTCGCACCCCCGGGGGACACGGCTCACCCTGGCTTTGGTAAGCGAGTGAGATGGCATCCACTATCCAGTGGGCCAACCTCTGTTTTGATACGGCACTTCCTTTCTGTCGACCACCATAACAGACGAAGAGCTGTCAGATGATTCTAAGCTCTGAGTGCGTTCCACGTAAGTTCGCAAAGCGCGAACTGGACACAGCAGATAAAGGGCTGGGTCTGCCTCCTCCGTGGGCAGTGCTTGCAGCTCCCTACCTGATCCTTAAAACGGTGTGGTAGGAACCTTGGGCACATAGCCGGGCCGTGATCTCAGGACAACGTGAGAGTTAGGCGGCCCGAATTCCAGGCACGAGTCACTGACCAAAAATGCCTCCAGGTCCCCGACCCTCTTAATCGATGCCAACGCGACCAGCAGAGCTGTCTTCAGGGACAGAAATCTTAAAGATACTGATTCGAGTGGTTTGAATAGATCTCCGCGCAACTCGTGAGAACGAGGGCGAGATCCCAAGAGGGCATGAGAGAGGGGCAGGGCGGATTTAATCGCCTAGCACCTCTGAGGAACCGGATGATGAGGTTATGCCTTCCCACGGTGCCGCCATCTATCGCATCATGGTGAGCGGAGATGGCAGCCCCGTAAACTTTCAGTGTGGAGGGCGACAGCCTGCTCTCCAGCTTCTCCTGAAGAAAAGAAAGCACAACGCTGATCTGGCAATTCCGGGGGTCTTCTCTGCACCACTTCAGGGCATAGGCGCGCCTCGTAGAGGGGGCTCTAGCCTGAGTGATGGTATTAACCACCGAAGCCGGTAGGTTACCTAAGTCTTCCTCACGTCAAAGGACCACACGCGGAGGTTCCAAAGATCTGGACGAGGGTGCCAGATGGTGCCTGTCCCTAAGAGAGTAGGTCCTCTTTCAAGGGGATCTGCCAGGGGGGGCCGTCGCGAGGAGGGAGAGTTCTGATATCCAGGTCCGGTTGGGCCAGAGAGGCGCAACTAGCAAGACCTGCTCCTCGTCCTCCCTGACCTTGCACAGTAACTGCGCGAGCAGGCTCACTGGGGGAAACGCATACTTGCGCATGCCCCGAGGCCAGCTGTGGGCCAGTGCATCCGTGCCGAGGAAGCCGTCGGGCAGGGAGAAAACAACTGGCAATGAGCATACTCGAGGGAAGCAAACAGATCAATCTGGGCATCCCCGAAGTGCGCCCATATCAGCTGGACCGTCTCGGGGTGGAGTCTCCATTCTCCTGGACGTAGTGGCTGCCGTGAGAGCGCACGGTTGAGCTCGCCTGGAATATGAATGGCGCGCAGCGATTTCAGCCGCGGATGACTCCAGAGGAGCAGACGACGGGCGAGCTGAGACATGCGGCGAGAGTGGATACCCCCCATACGGTTGGCATACGCTACCGCCGCCGTGCTGTCCGTCCTGACCAGCACGTGATGTCGCTCCAGCACCGGAGAAAAACGGCGGAGAGCGAGAAACACTGCCAGCAGCTCTCGGCGATTGATGTGCCAATGCAGCTGGATACCTACCCACAGGCCCGCTGCTGCATGCCCGCAACACACGGCCCCCCAGCCCGAGCTGGAGGCATCTGTTAAGATAACAACATGCCCCAAGGGCTGAGGGCGCGGAGACACAGCGCAGTGACAGTCACCCGGTGTGTGCCCGCATGCCATGCGTGTCTGGGGACTCGATCGTGAAGCCAGTGCCGAAGTGGTCTCATATGGAGTAATCCGAGCGGCGACGGCAGCTGCGGATGCCATATGCCCCAGGAGCCTCTGAAAAGATTTCAGGGGGACCACTATTTTGCTGTCGAACTCTCTCAGACAGTTCAGCATTAGCCAAGCGCGCTCCCCGGAGAGGCGCGCCGTCATGGTGACCGAGTCCAGCTCCAACCCGAGAAAAGAGATCCTCTGCACGCGGGCGAGTTTGCTCTTTTCTCGGTTGACCTGAAACCCCAATAGGTCGAGGTGCCGGAGCACCCTGTCCCTGTGCATAATCAACTGCTCCCCCGAGTGGGCTAAAATCAGCCAGTCGCGAGAAAATTGAGTATGCTGATGCTCGCGAGCCGAAGGGGCGCTAGGGCACCCTCCGCGAGCTTGGTGAAGACCCGCGGAGACAAGGAGAGCCCGAAGGGGAGGACCTTGTACTGCCAAGCTCGACTCTCGAACGCAAACCGCAGAAACTGATGGTGGCGTGGAAGAATGGAGACATGAAAGGACGCGTCCTTCAGGTCTATCGCTGCAAACCAATCCTGAGGACAAACGCACCGGAGGATGCACCTCTGCATGAGCATCTTGAATGGAAGCCTGTGAAGACACAATTCAAATGCGCAGATCTAGGATTGGCTATAACCCACCTTTCTTTTTTTTGGCACGATGAAGTACGGGCTGTAAAACCCGCACTCCATCTAGGCTGGAGGGACCGGCTCTATTGCATCCTTCGCCAGGAGGACAGCAATCTCCTCTCGCAAGACAGGGGCGAACAGGGGCTGACCCCGGTGAAATACATACCCGTGGGCTTGGGAGGTCGTCTCGCGAATTGGATCGCATAGCCGAGTCTGATTGTGCGTATGAGCCACAGCGAAGGGCTGGCCCGCGCTAACCAGGCAGGCAGAGCCCCCGCTAATGGCTGCATCGCAACAATCGCTGAAGTACCTGCAGTGGGGCAGCGCGGAGTGGGAGCGCTGATCCGGGAAGCGCTGGGGTCCCGCGGAAGAGCTGGAGGCAAGAGATTCACTCCCACCTCGCTCCTACACTCCGGGAGGGGGCTGGAGGAGTGGAAGAAAGGAGCCCGTCCTCTCACAGCTCATGAGCCACTGGCGAAATGCACCGACTCTGCGAGCCAGAAGGCATAGCGTCCCGGACTGGCAGAGTTCGGGCTGTCACATCCGAGGAAGTGGAAAAGTGCTCCTTCAATGAGCCCGGCCCTCCACCGGGGAAAGAGTAGCTTCCCTCTTCTCCAGATGACCCGTCTCAGGGACGCTTCGTGGTCCGTTACCGGACTTAACGGCGCCCTGGGCGGGGCGGGCGGCCTGATTACGAGGTGCTCAACGCTGCCGCTTCACCGGAGGCATAGACGGGGCGGGGCAGCACTCGCAGGCGGCCGCCCTCGGCGAGGAGCCGCTGATGTGGAAAGCTCGGTGGGCCGAGCGGTCTTACATACCCGCCGATAGATGACCTCATCTGACTGCTCTCTCACCGCCTTGAGTTCCTGGGTGAATTCAGACGGTGTCGCCGAACAGGCCAGCCTGGGATATGGGGAAGTCAAGAAAGCGAACTTTGTCGACTCTGTGCATACCTTTTGCCAGGTTTAGCCCAAGGTGGCGCTCCTGGACCACTAATGTGGCCATCGTCCTTCCCAGGGCACACGCAGCGGACTTGAGATCCGTGGAGCTCAGTCGGGTGCGGTGCGGGGCTCTAACGAGCCCGGGTCGGAACCACCCAATGTGCAGCTGGGTCAGCGCGTGCGCATATCCCCTAGCGTGCAAGGTGGAAGCAGCCTGGCCCGCGGCTGTGAGGGCTTTGGCTCCGAGAGAGGCAGAAAACCATCACGCCTTGGACGAGAGACGAGGCTGACTTCAGCAGAAAGAGGCACCACGCGGCCGCAATGGCACTCTCAATCTGGGGAATCAACTCGTACTCCCTGGCTGCTCCACCATCCAGGGTGGTGAGGTGGAGGCGCACGCAGAACGGGCAGAGAAAGATGCCCTCTAAACTGCGTGAGCCCACTGCGCACGTCCGGGAAGAAAGGGATGGGAGGCCAGAAGGTCTTGCCTTTTTAATCCTCCACATACACCCATCTAGTCGGTCCGGTCGTGGGGCTGGGGAATAAACCATCTCCAGGCCCACGGCCGAAACAGCCCAGGAAAGCACGATTATCATGTCTGTTTCTAGATCCGACGCCGCGCTCGCTACCCCGGAGGGAGGGAGCGGGTTCGCATCCTTCATTAGACAAGGATAACCCACCTCCGATGCAGCGGTGGACATCTGAGCCTCGGTGTCATTAAGTGAGAGGGCGGCCATCCCAGGATGGATCGCTTCTCTCACTCAAAGCTTGGATGGAGTGCGTGGAGGAGCGAGAGGTCCACAGGCCCGAGGGCGGCGGATTTACTCCCACTGTAACCCTCAGATCTGCCCGAGTGCCCACCGCGGAGCGGGGGACAACTGGGGTGAGTGGCCCTTTTGCAAGAGCGAGCCGCGATCTTAACTGCGCAACAGACACGCCACCGCAGTGATGGCATGCACTGTCCGCGAGCACCGCATTAACATGCTGGACCCCCAGACATGAAACGCAGTGCTCGTGCCCATCATCCGAGGACAGGAAACCACCGCATCCAGAAACGCACAGTCGGAGCGCCGTCTTGAAAAAGACGTGTTGCACGACCGTGTTGCTCTTTTAGGATCGCAACAATACATACCGCTCTGGAGGACCAGACCCAAAGAACGCCAGGCAAGGGAGAAGCCCAGCTCGACCGTCTGCCGCTGCGTGTCACACACTCTGGACCGGGAGACCGCTCTCGTTCACTCTCTCTGTGTAATACAGCTGGAGGAACCCTCATCGACTCTCTCAGAAGCTTTGTGAAAGACTCTGAAGCGAAAATGGATACTCAGCTCTGCTATCGCTGTGCTTTTATTGCCAAATTGATTGCAACGAGCATCAGCTGCGCAAGCTGAAGCTGCCAACTCACTGGCATTTCATTGGCCCAGTTACATACTCTTTCAGATGATTGGCTTTCTGAACGAAATCCCCCATAGTGGAATTTTTCCACATAGCATTGAAGTTCCCCCTCCCGAAGGGGAACTGATAGTCATTGACTTCCATGGTATTTTTGTCTAGCTGGAGGTCAATGGCAACTGGTTCTCAACAGTCTTCAAAACTGTTTTGTGTTCAACAGAAAAGAAAAAAAAAAACTCTGTTTGAACGGTTAGACGGTTTAAAACTACTTAAGGGTGAACAAACGGTGAGCAAACAAAATTTTCATGTAAACAATTCATTGTCACAAGTCTCAGGTGTCAAACTCAGTACCCTGAGGGTCACAGCGCTTAAACAGTTTAGCTCTAGCCCTAATTAAACACACCTGATCAAACTAATCGAGCCCTTCAGGCTTGTTTGAAACCTACAGGTTAGTTTGGCAAGTGTGCAGGGTTGAAACTAAACCGTGTAGAGCTCCGACTCTCCAGAAACACCCCTGCATTAAGTAGTAATGTTAACAGTGGCTTATTACAGTACCTGCCTATTATAAGATATTGTCAGAACTTTATTTGTACTTACTTTTGCTACTTGTTACTTGACATGAGTTGAAACAACCCAATTTCGTGGACAACTTAACAGTTTTATGTTCAATCTACTTAAATTTGTAATAATGTTAAAGTTACTGTATCTTGTTGGCACATTTTTACAGTGTACATCGCTATTCCCACCCAATACTTAAACCTAACCACTAACTAAATAATTTTAATAAGCAGAAAAGAAGGGGTTTGAGGCAAATGTTATAGCTAATGGTTTGTTAATAGAAAGAAATGAACCTAAAATAAATTGCGGCGAAAATATCATATGTAATTTAATGTATTCATTCAGCTAAATGCTCATTTTTATTTCTGATCAAAATATTGAGTTTTGGGTGGCTTTCGATGGCAATTTCTTTCTGTGGTTGAAACATGATACACTTCAGTAAGCTGTACTGTTCAACACAGCTTCTAATGTTTATATTTGTATCTTGCTATTACAAAAGTAAAAGTAAATTGATTTTGTGTCTTGGTTTTCGACTTTATCTCCTCGGCGTTCACTGACAGTAATGCCGGAATCGCAGCCCAGGTAGCACCTTCACTCACTGCAAGCCGATTTATTAAATGTGATTGGATGGTCATTTTTTAAAATATACCATGACATGACTGGATACCATTAATTAAAGGGATGAAAATGACCTCATCATGTATTCTCCCTCTCTTATGAGTTTCTTTCTTCTTCTGAACACTAAATAATACATTTGAAGAACGCCGGTTGAAGAACGGCACCCATCAACTTCCATAGAAGAAAAAAATACTATGGAAGTCAAAAGCTGCCAGAGACCAGCATGTTTCATAATATCTTAAAAAGAAACTGAAATAGGTTTTTAGCAAGTGAAGGGTGGGTAAAAAAGATGACAGAATTTTCATTTTCAGGTGAACTATGCCTTTAAGGTATTTTCATTTGACAAGTCTACTAGTAGTGATCAGCAACAAAAGCATTTCAGGAAAGATGAAACACAAAACATGATTCTTTTTCATAATAAGTCAAGACACTAATGATAGAGCTAATATACAGAACTGTCCCAGGGGAAAAAAGGACATTTGATCACTCTATACTGAAGGGGTGGATTTACAGTCCTGGTATGAATGATGATCGATGTCTGAATTTGACATATGAGAAGTGACTGAGGATCTGACCTACAGTATGTCAGGAGTGCATAGCAACAGTGCTTATTCCTTCAGCCTGGCTTCCAGAGAATAAATCTGCACTTGTTTATAATTACTCCAAATCGTCATTTAGTACATTTCCCAAGCCTAATGGTTTGCTTTATTTAAAATTCCTGTGAGTTTGCTCTGTGTGTACAGTATGTATTGTTCTGTTCCAGTGATAATCTGAAGCTCAACCCTAAAGGAAAAAAAAAGATACCGCCAACAGTGTTTGCAAGGGTTGTTATTGTACAAGAGACATGCGTGAGTGGATGAGCTGTATGAACTTCTTTACTGACGTTTCAAGTTGCTCCCAAAAGCCCCAATGTACTTCAAATGACAACAAAGAATGAACTAAAATGTTGTCATTTTGAACAAAATCCGTTTTGGATAAGTTACAAACTAAGTTCGTTTTGTGTTTGTTTCGGCAGTTTGAAGCTCCTAGACATCTTTCACTTACATTGTGAAAAAGCAGCTTGAACATTCTGCAAAACCTCTCTTTTTAAACGTGAGAAAATAATGAGAGAAAAGAATTGTTAGATAATCTGTCCCTTCAGTTGACCACATGCTGGTAATTATGGTTTTGGGGATCTTCCATTCTAAATAATTTAAACAAATCACTTTAAATAGTAAAGATTTAACTGCAAATAATCCATATCTGTAGTGAAAACCAAGTGAGAAGTACTTTTGACATGGTTTTTAATCCATCATAAAAAATAAAGTTTTTAACATGAAATTAATATAACAAGCAAATCTGTGGCCAATTTGTTTTTGAGTTACAGTACAGTAATATTCCAAAAAAATCCTAATATTGCTGCAAAAAGACTAGTTTCGAGTTTTTGGGGTTGCTTAGGGTCATGGTTCATTTTAATAAGGTGTCATTTGACATTTGACAGAAGAAAAAATAAATGGCACCTCATTGTATGCAGTTTTTAATTGTTTATCGTCTACAGTTTACAGCATCATGAGGCATAGGAAAAAGGTAGAAAAAACGAATGATTTGTGGATTAAGAGTGCAACCCTCCACAGCTCGACCCATTGGAGTATGGCTTGATATTTCTCCCAGCAGGTTTTGCTCTCTGCCTGATATAAGCAGACAGCTGAACACTCTCGCTTTACCCAGCGTGACCTCAGCTTCACGGCACGAACACCTGCGCTGTGTGCTTATACACGCGTATAGACACATTCGGGCAGTACATCTGATATGACCAGAACGTACGTTAGCGTCCGCTTTAAGGAGATGATTCCTTTCTGGCCTGTGCCGTATTGTTATTTTAGCATCGGCGCATTTGCATATTGGCCCTCGCAGCCGTCTGTTGTTAGGCAGCTCTGTTATTGTAGGTGGAGGGTTTCTGTCACAAGCCAAAGCGCATGTCTTAAGCCCTGCAGCGCACTGATATGAGGCCCTGTGATGAGTTTACAGCCTGGAAAAGTAGCTGCAGGCAGAGCTGGATGACAGAAAGCAGACAAACATGGCCTCGGTGTCTGTCCAGCGGCTACACTGGCACCATAAACACACCTCAGATAAAGCTTTAATCAGCTGAAACATCCATACAAGCACATAAATAGTTTTGAAGTGTATTAGATGGACACTAAATACTTTTCACTTTGTACTTTTTTCCATTTTTACTCCTTAAATATGCATCAAGATGAGCAAAAATGACCAAAACACACTCATGTTAAGGCTGCACGATATTGAAAAAACCTGACATTGCGATATTTTGTATTTCTGCATATTGCAATGCCTATACTATTTCACCAGATGACTTGAATAGCTGTTTTTGGGAATATTTTATAAATTTTAGATTGATTGGAATGATTCTTTAGCGGAGTGAATAGTATAGACAATTACAATAGAGCAAACATTACAGTGAAATAAACAGTGCCTTATGGTTTTCAGAGTATTCTCGTATTCTATGTTTTAATACTTCAGTAAAGCTATTTTAAGTTAAAAACGGTAGAATTTTATGCACCTGATGCTTTAAACTTAAAAATGGGGTTAAAAATATGCAAATTATAAACTTTTACACCATTATAGTTAAACTGCAGTAATTCCTGTGTGACTATATAATCCCAGTATAATAATAAATATAATCATAAACTATGCAATCCTAACCTAACATTGCAGATCCTGTGAGTGACTATGTGCTTATTGTGGATTCACACATTGCGATATCGATGCTCAAACGATATATTGTGTGTTAATTCATGTCATATGATAGTTTATTTTATCTAGTGATTTATTTCTATTCATCAAGGAAAACTGAAAGAACATGATTGACAGTTTAGAATAAGGTTTAATTAATGAACATATGTTGACAACATTAGTTAACATGAAGAACGAAGAATCCTTATATGGCATTTCTTACATTTTTGTTTATGTATTAGTGTTTGCAAACTTTTTTTAAATCACACATTTTATCTGCACTTTAAAACACAATAGAGAAGTTGTTTAAACACATTTTCTTTAACTCCAACTGTCAAAGTTGGATTTTTTGATGTTTATGAAACTGAAAATCAATCCATTGTTGTTGAATGAAAGACTATTGAATTGTGTTTAATTGAGGGATGAAAAAAAAGAAAAGAAAATGTTTTACAGTGTGACATTAGAGAATCAATGATGTAAAACATTCCTCATTACTAGTTTAATGTAGTTCATAAACTTATAGATATCTTAAATGTGTTTTTAATTAAATAATATTTCACAATATTAGTTTTATTATATTTTGTTAAAATAAGATAAATAAAAAATATATTTAACAGCTATGCAATATTCTTATTTAGTCAGAATTCCACAATAAACTGAGCATTTATTTACTGTAACCTGAATGAATTTAAGATTTTAATTTTACATTTTAAAATACAATTTTTAAGCAATTCTTTATTTTTAATTTTTTTTTAAGAATAATTAATTCTTTAAGAATTAATTCCTAATTCTTCATAATTTTCTTTAAGGATCAAATAAGTGTAATTGTATTTTAGCATCTGCATCAAGGATTTTTCAAGATGGAAATGATTTTTATTTGCCCTATCAAATAATTATATATATACAGTATATAATTTAATACATTTAACAATGCAATAATACATTAATAATATATATTTTTTAACATTTTAGATTTTATTTCTTCTTTAAAATATAAATATTTAATATTTCTAAATATTTTAAATATTGTATAAAAACAAGCAAACTTGTATCCATACAGTTTTTTTTCCAGCATAAACTTTCTTTAAAATATAAAAAAATGAACAAATGTTTTGAAAGTTTTAAAAATTACAATAAACTAAATCTATGCACAAAAATCTGTCCAGGTCAGTGTTCTCAGTGTCCTGAACGTTTAAACAAATGTTAATGATATGAAAACAATTAAACCCTTTTAATAAATAGAGTTAAAAATAACCTTTTTAAATAAATAGTTTAAAGTTTTATTGAGATGATTGTCGGTGACTGTATGGGTTTTGGTCAGATTGGGTAGCAATGCAAAAACAAAGGAAAACAAAGACCTGTTTTAAAAAAAAGATTTTTCAGTAAATTTAAGACTTTTTAAGACCTAAAATTGGATTTTGAGATTTAAGACTTTTTAAGACCCTGCAGAAACCCTGCTCAAATAGTTTTTGTGCAAATAAAAACTGTCAAAACATGGGCGAAATAATGTTGTATCATCTGTCATTCAGCAGAAATATGCAAATGTAACTATAAAATCTGGATAGAAGGATAGTGCCCTGTGTGTGTGTGTGTGTGTGTGTGTGTGTGTGTGTGTGTGTGTGTGTAATTGTGTCAGGATGAGCCAAATTCTGAGTAACTACTACTGTATGAACCTGTTTAGACATCATTTTCTTTTAAACCCTAATTGTTGGTTTGGTTTCATTTTCCTGTGCATGCATTCCTGTGAACAAGGAAAATTCAATTTCAACGGTTGCTCACGTCAATTTTCTCCAATGAATTCTGCGTCAGCAAAAAAAAAAAAATCACATTACGTAGGACTGTCAACATTCTTATCTCTGTCAAGTCATTGCTACTGAATGAAATTCAATAGAAAAAGAAACTCTGCTGAAGCGTTCTTTCACCTGTTTGATGTGGCCCTTCAAAGCCTTGTTTATTCCATCTCTTACACCCTGTTTTTTTGTACTGTGAGAGCTCTGACACCCGTGGGTCTCTCTTGCACACGTGGCCCATTGAAAACAGGCAGAGGTGTGAAGTTAGCACCCCTAACGCACCCAGCGAGTCTGAAAAAACATTGCTGTGGGACATCCCAGACAGAGCCGAGCCGATAGTCTTGCTCAACGAACTGCTCTGATACATGAGTGTGAGATTCAGACTGAAGGATTCATGTTCGTGTGAACTTAAGTGTGATTTTTTTTGTCATAATGATCTTTTTAAACTTTTCCAAAAAGTTTGGGATCAGTGGGAGTTTTCAATGTTTTTGAAAGCTGCCTTTTATGATAACAAAATAATTAAAAGTGATACAGTGATTTTGTGAAATATTACTTTTAGTTTTATTTTAATGACAGGGTTTCTGCAGGTTTCACCAAGTTAAATTTAAGACTTAAGACATTTTTAAGACCATTATGAATGAAATTTTAGACCTATACAGGGCTAAATGATGACAAAAAAATATTAAAATTTAATACATTTATTAAAACAATAATAATAATAATTTTGTTTGAATATTTTTTATTCATTTTCAAATATATCCATTCCCTTCTTATAACCCTTAGCGAGAATAGAACAAAACATAGCTATCAATTACTTCAGTCTACAATAATGATTATTTAATAATAAAAATATAGGTCGGGTCAGTATCCTCAGCAGTAAATAAATTGAAAACATTTAAGCTTTTATTGAGATGATTGTTGACAGATTGGGTAGCTATACACGAACAAAGGAAAATTAAGACCTGTTAAAAAAGATTTAAGACCTACAACACAACATTTCATTAGATTTCAGATTTTTTAAGACCTAAAATACAGCTTTTGAAATGTAAGATATTTAAAGACTTTTTAAGACCCCACGGATACCCTGAATATAGAGCAATGTAATTTATTCCTGCGATTGAAAGTTGATTCAGCATCATTACTGAAGTCTTCAGTGTCACATGATCTTTCAAAATTATTCTCATACGGTTATTTGTTCCGCAAAGATTCAATCAATTTTGTGAAAAGATGAAGTGCTTAAAGTTTTTGTGGAAAAAATTATACAATACCACTCAGAAGTAACAGGAATAAAGGATCTTTTAAAATATATTAAGAGAAAAAATATAACTTCAGAAATAATAAAAAATCTATAATTCACAATATTCCTGTTTTAATGTATTTTTATTCAAATAAATGCAAAAATATAATTTAAAAACAAATAAAGACAAAAAAAACTCAAACTTTTAACTAGAAGTGCATTTTAAAAATACTTTTATTTCGAAGTTATGTAATCAATACTGTCATAGATAAGACGTCTGAGACCCTGGTCAAAGTATGGTCATGATGACTGTTAGGGATATGAATCAGAAGTGAATGGTGACTGAGAACTGCACATTTTTCCTCCATTTGTTTAAGGATCTAGCTCATTCACAGGCTAAGCATTTCACCTCATCGGATTCGAGCTGAACATTTTTTTACAGAGGAGGAAGCAAGTCATTGTTTTGCTTATGATCGGAAGTAGAGCTGCTCCCAAAAAACATCGTGGGCAGTCAAATACACTGTTGAGCTTGGCTTGGGTTTCCATTCCCTTCTGTATCCCTTCCTTCTCCTTTGTGACAGCTTTCAAAACATCGTCACTGACTAATATAAACCTTCTGTTCTTACGATTATTTCAATATTCAGTTGAAACAAAAAATCGTCTTGTATTATAAATTTATTATAATAATAATCATTTGTAAATACGGTGACTGTACATTGGTGCGATATTGAGCTTTTAAAAAGTTAATTATGTTTGTTAAGACTTTTAATTAAAGTTGATCAAAGTCTAAGGTTGACCAAAGGTCCCGTTTACATATTAAGACATATTAAAAAGTGGAAGTTTTTGAAGATGCTGCCATATTCATGTCCATGTAAACACCTATATCCATAACAAGCATTCATACTCAACACAAATTCATGTCCATTTAAACAAGAGTCTTTGAAAATGATGACATAAGTCACGTGTATTGTACAGGTTTAGCGAAGCGACAATAAAAAATAAGCACAATCAAACAATGGTGGAGTATGTGGTGTTATTGCTCAAGAGTTTGCTAATTATTTATGCATCTTGCATGTACAACAAATTCTACATCAGCGCCAAGCCTACTAACAAGTTTACTAACAAGATGACAAGGTGCCAAATACTTGGCATACCATATTACAATGTTTTTGATAATTTCCACAGATATGTAAACATAGATCATTTTGAAAACATTGTTGTGTATATATGAAACTTTTGTAAAACATAAGGGAAAAACTTTTCCATTTTTGTCTATATCAGTATTTTGTAAACACAGCCCAAGTCAATCCAGTCACAAGTACATGACATTAATACATGCGTATATGGATCTAAAATGTTTTAAGCTTGACCACTTTCACCCATTTCCAGCATCAATTGCTTTTGTGGTATAAAAACTTGTGTGGCCGAATGCATTCCGACACAAATACCGAGCCAGATTAGTCTCAAAAAGAATACATTTACAAAATAAAATTCATACATGCTCAGCACAATTCATGTTTTCAAAATCCAATTTGTGAATTCAAAACACAATTCATAAATACAACACACAATTCACAATTGAATTCACAAGTAAAAATCATAAATATTTTCAACAAATTAATTGGATTTGTGTATTGTTGCATCGTATTTTAAATTTAGGAATTGTATTGGTGTATTTTTAATATTGTTTTGAATTTAGGAATTGTATTGGTGTATTTTTAATATTGTTTTGAATTTAGAAATTGGACTTGTGTATTTATGAATTGTGTTTTGAATTTATGAAATGTTTTGTGTATTTTTGAATCGTGTTTTGAATTTATGAATTGGATTGTGTGTTTATGAATCGTGTTTTGAATTTATGAATTAGATTAGTGTATTTTTGAATTGTCTTCTGAATTTACAAATTGGATTTGTGTATTTTTGAATGGTGTTTTAAATTTACGAATTGGATTTGTGTATTTATGAACTGTCTTCTGAATTTATGAATTGGATTTGTGTATTTCTGAACTGTGTTAAGAATTTCTGAATTGGATTGTGCGTTTATAAATCGTGTTTGAATTTATTAATTGGATTTGTGTATTTATAAACTGTTTTCTGAATTTATGAATTGGATTGTGTATTTTTTAATCTTATTTTGAATTTATGAATTGAATTGTGTTTATGAATCGTGTTTGAACTTATGAATTGGATTTGTGTATTTTTGAATTGTCTTCTGAATTCATGAATTGGATTTGTGTATTTATGAATCGTGTTTTGAATTTATGAATTGGATTGTGTGTTTATAAATCATGTTTGAATTTATGAATTGGATTAGTGTATTTTTGAATTGTCTTCTGAATTTACGAATTGGATTTGTGTATTTATGAATCGTGTTTTGAATTAACGCATTGGATTGTGTATTTTTGAATCGTGTTTTGAATTTAGGAATTGGAGTTGTGTATTTTTGAATGGTGAATTGGATTTGTGTACTTATGAATCGTGTTTTAAATTTATGAATTGGATTGTGTGTTTATGAATCGTGTTTTGAACTTAGGAATTGGATTTGGGTATGTTTTTAATTGTCTTCTGAATTTACGAATTGCATTGTGTATTTATGAATCGTGTTTTGAATTTACGAATTGGATTGTGTATTTTTGAATCGTGTTTTGAATTTATTAATTGGATTGTGTGTTTATGAATTGTGGTTTGAATCTTATGAACTGGATTTGTGTATTTTTTAAATTGTCTTCTGAATTTACGAATTGGATTGTGTATTTATGAATCGTGTTTTGAATTTAAGAATTAGATTTGTGTATTTTTGATTTGTGTTTTGAACTTAAAAATTGGATTTAGTAAAAGTGAATAGTGTTGTGTAAGTATGAATTCTATTTTTAAATGTAATATTTTTGAGACTGATCTGGCTCCATAACAAAAGACCACCTATATTGTCTACTTATCTAACGTGACTATGAAAAAATTGGACCAAAAGAGTTGCAATCAGAGTTGCACATGTTGCAATCAGATATGTAGTTAATATTAACATCATTTCCCCCCCTTGCTTTCCCACTCATTTTCCGCATAAAATGGGTTTGATCATTCAGTAGTATTTGTGCCTCCCTAACAGCTGCACGTGTATGTGAGAGATTATCTGATCTTTATTCAAACAAGGATCCTATCGAAACTTCCCACCAGCATCACACAGAAACCAATATGACTAGAAGTGAGATTTTCCCAGACTGTCAAATGTTTCCCTCGTAATATCCTTTGGAAGGCTCGGAGTCTGATACGCAGTGAGCAGCTTGTGACTCATCCTGTACTTCATCAGTCCTCAGTCTGTTTTTCCATGACAGCTCTATATGCTGATCTAATAAAAGAGCGCTTTCAGGCATATCTTTCTATAATCACCAATCTGCCTTTACCATATAATTAAGAGCGGAAAAAGACCTTTCCAAGTTAATAAAACAAAGGAATGCCGTCCACATATTTTGGCAGCACTTCTTCGGATTAGTTTTATATTCCTCCGAACTTCAGCTATTATTTGTCTGAAGTGAGGGATTTGGCAATAAGTGATTTCACTGCTCAATCGAGGTATACTCTTGTTTATTTTAGTGAATTGAGGTATGTGTTAGCTGGAATGTGACAGTTTAGTGCCTCCAGCGTGGCCTCGCTTACATTTCCTGGTTCGGCTGGTTTGAATCAGCAGCCGCCCACAGTATAACAATAACCTCTGAACATCTGATTTTCTGAGGTTTGTTTCAAAATATGCTGTGGGAATAAAACCATAATTCGTAAGGGTTTCGAATGAGACACTACTGGCAAAATGGCATGTGTACCTGTCAATTCTGAAAATTTAAGCCAATTTTTTTTTTTAGTCCAATGTTAAGAAAATATCTAAATTAGACTTTTAAGGTTACTTCTCTTGTGATTTGGGTGTAAAAATACCTATAAATTAGCAGTTTTCTGTATTTTGTATATTTTTGTTTGTTATTTTCCCCATTTATTTATGCTTTTGAATTGCATTAAGGGACCTTGATCCTACTTCTAACAGCTTTTAATCTTGAAACGCTCAAAAAAGTGACTTATATTAACCCTTTTAATAGTTTAAAGTGCTATAATGTATGGGTTGGATGTTGTATATTACAGTACCAAAACCTTGTAAACTGTCAGTAAATTGTCTGTTATTTTACAGACTTATTTCTTTATATATTATTTCTTTTACAATGTATTATTTCAAACGACTAAAATGTCAATAGAATCATTTGGTTATACTGTAGAGTTGAATTTTTAACATCAAAAGTCAACTGAGTGGAGATCAAGGTTCCATAATGCAATTCACACCTGTGAATAAACAGAGCACTTGTGAATCACAATATATGTTATTCAACAGATTTTTTTTTTACAGTGTAGCTTTCAGTTAGAATAGATTTTTTAAAGGCCATTTTCTCAAAAGAACGTATGAAGACATTTGTAAATGTTTCAATTGGGCATAGGCTGGTGTATTCTGGTGTATTCTGACGGTATGATAACATTGGCTAAAAATTTGACGGTTTTACAGTATGACGGTATTGTGATTATTTTATTCTAAAATATGTTCTATTATTAAATGTCAGTGTTTTCTCCTCCTTGAACACAATATAGTTTACTTTAATAAATATTTCAAATATTTTGAAACAGTACATGTCAGGCTAAATAATAAAAATAAATTATTGACTTCTGCTGTCTTCATTACGTTCAAAAACACTGATTTCTTTACATATTTGGATATCTTTCTTTTCTTTAGATAAAGTAAAGCCACTGCCCCGTTCAGTTCTAAAGCATGCTTGAATGTTGTCTTATAAGTAGACCCACACAGAATCTGCACGTGCAAAATTCAGCAGATTTCTGACGATTTTTAGCTTTCCGCAGATTTTAAGTTTATATTTATTCAGTTTTCAAACTAATTTCAGTAATAATATTGACTACCATGAAAATATTCACATGATTTATTTACAATACAGTTTGTAAAGTAATATTTTCTGTCTTTTAGTAGAGATTTTATATGAGAGGCTTACTTTGTTTACCAAATAAATTGGATCTAATTGGATTCGCATTGTAAACATCAAATAAACAGTTAAAAGGGTATTACTTTTTATTTCATATTTTAAGGTTTTAGTTGTAATACGCCCAAAATCATTCCGCATAAATCCGCAGAAACAGAAAAAAATGTCTGCAGATTCCGTCTGGCCTTACTTATAAGCGATTTGTTTTTCAGATGTTTGCTGAATAGTAGCCTGACCAGTAGCTTTTGATGTGGAGATTCTGTTACAATAAAAAACTAAATAAAATAGTCATAAAAAACACAAAACAAATCTTACAATAGGAACGGTAAACAGAAAACGTTGGGAGGATTTAAAACCCTGACTTTTTCAAACGGCTGTAAACGTTGAAACCTAAATCAATATTTGGCTGGCATTATCAATCACCTTTTTTCTTTCTTACTGTTAGTTGTGTCAATCTGGTTATCGTCCCATGCTTAGTTTCAATCACACTTATAATATTAATTCATTCAGTACAAAATTTACTTGATTACATACATTTTCTTCTAAAAAAAATGGATTTTTTTTCTGGTTGTTTGCAGTAATTTCTGAATTGTGGAGAGATTCTCAAAAATGTAACAACCTAAAGAACAAAAATTTTGAACCTGACTTCATCCAACATTTTATTAACTTTTTTCTTGTACTGAATAAATTAA
>CAIGQQ010006052.1:12378317-12396753 GCA_903798035.1 Danio albolineatus | reverse complement strand
AACAATATATTGTGTTTAAAGAATGTTTTTTGTTGGTAAAACGTTTTTTTAATTGCTAAAAGAATGTGTTATAACATCATTTTTCAAATATTCTCAATCAGCTGAAAACATTACTTCAAAAACATACATTTGTTTCGAGAAAATGTTCCGTGAAAAATTGTTATAATCAAAATGTTGTCTTTACATTTCGACAAGTTTATATTCTAAGAACACACCCTGACATTTTGATATATATATATATATATTATAACGAATTAAGTTTTGATAATGTAAAAAACAGCAATATATTATGTTTCAAGGATGTTTTTTTATTGGTAAAACTTTTTTTATTTACTTGAAGAATGCTATAAGATCATTTTTCTAATATTCTCAATCAGCTGAAAACATTACTTCGAAAACTTTAAAAAGTTTAATTTGTTTTGAGAAAATTTAGGTTGGGAAAATGGCTAAAATTTTAAACGCTAAAACTTTACATAACGTCAAAAATAAACAATATTGTCAAATGTTAAGTGATAAGTAAACTTAAGTAAGAACATAAACACGTAAATTACACTATCATTCTGTGAATATTTATCTTCTTAATTAAAATCCTTAATATTCATTATTGAGGGTGCTTAAATAGGAAATTAGACAGATCGAAAGTAATTTTCTGTAGGACAGAAGCTGATAGGATAAAGGTTGTTTAATGGTTTGAATTTAGCGGTGTAATGATGCTGTCTGTAAATCTCATTAACTCAGTGTCAGGATCTCACTTCACATACATTCATCTGCTGATAGAATTCACCAGTGTAATGAAGTTAGATCTATTTCTATTTTCAGCGTACCCCTTAGGGCAGGGAAGAGCTCTCAGGTTTCCTTGGTTTTAGAGAGAATTGGGTTTTATCCTGCACAGAAAGTAATACTATTGTGCTTGCACGGCTACTGACAGCGATCCGTGTAATTTACTGCTGTCTAATTTGGACAACTTGTCTATCTGTCAGTAAAACATGCATCTGGCCTACTTTAAATCGACTGGTTAATTGTTGTGTCTGGTTCACATGTGCTCTGAATATAAGTTGCTCAGTTCAATTAGGGTTCAGAGTCCTAGACCATAAAAAAACCCTTTGTATATATATTTTTTACAGCAAACATATCAGATCAGAGTTCAGTGTACCAGGACGCGGACCCTTTAAAGCACCCCTATCAGATTTAACACAAGTGCCCTGAATGATAGCATTTTTTTGTTATCCATTGTAAATAGTTACATGCAGTTACAAAGTTGTCGCTGTCAAACTTTTACGAGCACGTTCTACAACAAACAGTCTACAACGTGCATTCTTCTTCCAAATGAATTCTCCGGATGCCAAACGCGTTCATCACTGAGCCCTAGTAAATCACCGATACTTCCTATTATTGTCTGCATGAATGAGCCCAGTGTTGTTATGCTAATTGCATTCAAAGCAGAGACAGATTGACAAAGCGAGAGAAGAAAAACAGGGGAGTCACTGAGGATGAGACTTCCGCGCTGACATTGACTTCCTTAGCTTATCGTCGCGCAGGAAGATCTTCATTATATACATCTGACACTAATGATTATAAATGGGGGTCATGGGAAACAAAAGGCATTTCATGAGTGGGACATTGTGGCTTGTAACTTAAGCTTTATTGTTTTTTTTTTTCTCTTTAAATGCTGCAGACAGAGATGTGAAGATGATATGTTGACTACAGTGGCAGCTAGGGAAGAATAGACATGTGTAAGGGTGATGCAATCTTTTGTGTGGGACACAGAGCCCCAGGATCTTCAGACAGCTTGAGTCAGACTGGTCATGATTAACTGATCGTCCCGAGTCAAGATAACCCCTCTGTGGGGTCATGTCTATCTGTTCTTATCCCACAACCCCATTCTTGACTAACTAGGGCGTCTTGTTTTGTGAGCAGCAGCCGATTGTTCCGGAAGAAATACCCACAGGAGGGACAGGAGAAGTCTAACAGCATCATCAACATTCTTTGCACCGTCACCCCAAGAAAGGTGAGGAACCTTCTAGTCAATATTTTCATAAGATTGTCATTAAGTTTTTACGCTTTAAAAGTTAGTTTCTTTGTTTTTAATAACATTTTAGAAGTATTGATAGAATGTTACAAGAAAACAAAGTCCACTATTTGATTAAATCTCAAGCTGCACGGGTATATTTGTGGTAATAAACAAAAATAAACAGTAGGAGTCAAAATTATTCAAATTAACTTTATGACAAAAATCATTAGAATATTAAGAAAGGATCATGTTCAATGAAGACATTTAATTTAGTAAATGCAGGGCTGCACAATATTGCCATAAACTGCGAACAAACTGAATAAACACTGTTTTGTTACTGCAATACTGCAATAAACACTGCGATATAAATACAGTTTCACAAGACAGCACTATTTGATGGTTTTAAATGCATTCAGTTACAATAATTGACTAATCACAATGCCATTTTTGTCTAATTTCTAGTCCAAATATCTAAAAAAAAAAGCCTTAGATCAAGCAAAAAAAAAATTTTTGTTTTAAAATTCAGATGAAATAAGGCAAAATTATGATTTTTTCCTTAAAACAGACATAATGATCTGCCAGTGAGGCAAGTAATCTTGTTTTTGCTTTGAAATGTAGATATTTGGACTAACAACAAAGACAAAAACTTTCTTTGTTGCATAAATTCCGTATAAATACAGTTATTAAATACAATTCTGTAGCAACTATAATATTACTGGTCAACTATAATCCAGACTTAACATTGCATTTCTTTGTGTTGTGACTATTGCAAACATTGCAATATTGATGCTGAAACAATACATTGTGCAGATAAATATACCAAAACTCAAAAATACATTTTTGATTACTAATATGCGCTGCTTAAAACTTAATTCAGACAACTAAAGGTGATTTTCTTAATATTTATAATCGAGATTTTTTGAAATAGCTGTATCTCAGCCAAATATTGTCCTACAAATCTTTCAGATTATGTATAAATCTCATATTCCTTGACCTTTTTGACTGGATTTGTGGTGCAGACGGTGTTATTTAAAAAAAGTTATGTGAACTTTCAAAATGTCAATTTTTTTGACTCAAAATAGATTACACATATTATACTTTTAAATAATATTTTGGAAATCATTAGCAGAAGCGACCACAAAGCTTCAAGAATTATAAAAACTTTGTTCATTCAAAATGTCATTTATATCATCCGTGTTTTTTTTTTATATTAAAGCAAATTTTTCAAAACTGAAGCTTTGAATTGTCAAAGAAATTCTGTCTATAATATCAAAACTAAAGACATTTTTAGAATGCTAATAATATTTAGCAAATTTTAGATTCTGCTACAAAAATGCTTTGTTTGTAACATCAACAGAGCATTAACCAAAGTTCTTAGTATGCTTTATATTAGCCGAGTTTTTACATATTTTTGCATCAGTAATATTTAACACTGCGTGTGTCGTCACAGGAAATGTCACCCAAAGATCTCCAAACAATCGAGAACATCAAATGGGACCCTCCGTTCCCCTATGACCCAGCAAGCGGATGGAAAAAGAGCAGCATAAATGTAAAGAACTACGGCAGAATGATCCACAGCTCCAAAGTCCGCTTTCGCTTCCTACACTGCCAGGTAAGAGACACACCACTTTACATCCAAAACTAAACCCAAACACACTGTCGTCAAGAATAATCATTCAATAAACCTCTCAAAACAGACTTTCACGCGATGATTAAAGTGGTCTGAAGACCGATGTCAGTCACTTACTCACTCTCTATGAGCAAATGCACAACAAACAGGTGGAAGATACAAGATGTCATATGGCGATGAGCGCAGTGAGAATGACGTATGCGTGTTTGCAGAATAACTGATGCAAGTCAGTTTGGGGAGTTTAAGCTGTGTCGAAACATGCAGAGACGTGGGGTGTTGTGAAATGAGATTACCTGAGGCAGAACGCACTGATCAAACTGCTGATATATTACACACTGACTCTGAAACGTGGGAATCTCTTTGCTTTGATAATATGTAGTCATGCTGGGGGAAAAACAAAATGAGTGAGAAGGTGCAGGAAAGAAAAATAACATGGGACAGGGTGAGGTCAAAGGGGGAACGTACTGTACAGTGGTGACATTACAGTTGAAAGGAAATGTTACCTAACAGTATTTGTGATAATAGCATATTCTGTAACATGTGGTAAAAGTCAAGACCTACATCAGATGAAAGGAAATGAGCTGTCCGCGATAAATCAACGTCAGGCCTTAGAGAAAACAAACACTTCTCAGAAAGTATGTTCACTGCGACTTGATTTGCTGCCTTCATTTTTTTTAGGTTGAGTAACAAGTCATTTGAATTATGAGTCTAATACAAAAGAAGATATATTAAAAAATGATGGTTGTGACCCACCAAGATCAAAATATACTAGGGTTCTAGCAATCAGCATTTTTCAAAATATCTTCTTTTGTGTTCAACAGAAGTCTTAACCAAGTGAAGAGTGAGCAAATGATGATGAAATTTAAATTTTTGTGAGAACTATCCATTTAAAACATTGTTAAATGTCATATAAGGCATGACAATGTAATATTTGTGTGGTTATTATAATCGTTGTAAATTATTTAATTGCGTTTCAACCTCATTTTTAATTTAAGTTTGTCATAAAAGAGTTTAACTTGACATTTTAAGTCAGTTAAATGTAATTAAGTTCAAATTACAGTATACAGTTGTACAGTATAAGTACTATTGTTTTACATTATATACAGGGTTTCTGCAGGTTTTAACAAGTCAAGACAAATTTAAGACTTTAGGACCTTTTTAAGATCACTAAGGCTGAAATTTTAGACTTTTATAAGGCTAGACGCTAAGGATTTTTTAATGCACCAGCAGAAAATAAAATCTAGTCATTTCTTAGCCACATATTTTAAATAATGTGTCAAAACAAGCAGACCTGTTGGCTTAAACTTTTAAGCTGAATCAAATTAACCCGATGTGTCCATTGAACTATATTATGTTAAAGTGACTTAAAACAGCTTGCATAACGAATAAAATTAAGTTAGAACGGGATTTACTTAGATTAATAAGTTACAATGAGATAAAAACATATGCTGTCAGGACTAATTTATCTTTTTTTTTTACTGTGTAGTTGTAAACATACATTTTTGTTCAACATAACATAACAAAACTCTTTCCCCCTGTTTCACAAACAGGCTTTAAGACTAGTCGAGGATTAAACTGAATGTTTGAGCTGTCTCAACTGAAAATAACTTGCAGTGAGATGTCTTAAAATATGTCAGTGTCATTTTTTGTCTCCAGGTTTCTAAGACGATTTATAAGAATGTGGCTTAAATAGCCTAATTTAACTAAGGTCTAGTCCTGGCTTAAGTTAAGCCCTATTTGTGAAACTAAGCCATTAAAAACTAAATGTTTAAAAAACGTACTACAGTTAGGATATTCGCTATGAGTAGTTTTGCTAAAAGTTTTATTGAGATGTGTTGTTGGTGATTGGATGTGTTTTGGATTGATTGAGTAGCTTTACATAAACAAATGAAAATTAGGACCCATTTAAAATGATTTAATACCTACAAGAAAATAATTCAGTGAATCTAAGACTTTTTAAGGCCTAAAATCGTTGAAATTGAAGACATTTTAAGACTTTTTAAGGCCCCCCCCGGATACTCTGTAAATATTTTTATGTTTTTATTCGCGTGAAATGATGCATTTTGTTTTGAGTTCACATTCAGCATGACCTACGAAAATCTTTATAACCTATTCAAGCAACAGGAAGATAATAAAGATAAAAAACAATCTTTTAATCCTCCAATGTTGTTGAATCCAAGCCTATAGTGCAGCGTTACCTGAAATGATCCCTCTGATTGTGTAGATGCTGAGCTGAAGGAATGTGTCTTTTCTTTTAGGATGTGCATGACTGCTACTTGGACCTGTTCCAAACCCATCTCCATTTTGTCTCCAACAACACAACTGGACTTACATACCAGGTAAAAGATGCATCTATTCATGTTGTTTGACAATGCATACCAAAGCCTGAAATGTAAAGGAGCTCCATATATGGCTGCACGTGGGTCATTGCCTTAGGCTCGAACTGTCGTTTGAGTCATGTGGTAACGCAGACGGAAATTACAGGATTTTTAAGCTTTACGATGATGTCAAATGTGTCACCTCACTGCACCAGAAATGCCACACTAGGTTGTATTCAATCATAATATCTGTCTATTGTGACCTGCATTAATCAGGTTTTATTATGTCTGTTTTAACTAATCTGAGTCACTGGGAGGCGGCATGGTAATAAATGTTCATAATCGATGACAGAGTGTTGCGCAACACTGAATATGTCTAAATTGTAATAATTTTCTTAACAACATAACGTCTTTGTTTTTAAAATAATATTGTTTAACTACAAAGACATATATAAAGCTTTTGGCAACTCTTTACCATAAGGATTCTTTAGTTAATGTTAGTTATATTCACTATCATGAATAAACAATGATCGATACAATTATAACTGTTTTTATTCATCTAAGTTAACATTAGCTAATGAAAATAAAGTCAATCTATAGTTCATGTTAACTCACTAACTCATTAACTAATGTTATTAAGAGTGAATTTTGATATTAATAATGCGTAAGTAAATGTTAAACCGTGTACCGATCAGTATTAGTTCATATAATAAATATAAATACATTAACAAATGTAATGAAACCTTATTGTAAAGTGTGACCAAATCTTTATATATATATATATATATATATATATATATATATATATATAAATATATTTTTGTACAAATGTTTAATAGAACTTGAATCCGAGACTATATATTTAATTACGATATAAAAGTTTTTATTTATTTTAATCTAAATAAAAGGTCAACTACTGAACTAACTGTTGTTTATTTTGTTAAACAGGGAACACTTCCTCTCAAAGAGCTCACGATTTGCAAGGTGCAGAACAGAAACAGCTTTGGTGATCTGCAGGAATTTGCATTCCAGATAAACGGTGAGCGTGCTTGATAATCCAGCTCTGAACTAACAGGAAGGAGGAGGAAAGAAACAAGATAAAAGCAACAGGGAGATAAAATTACATATATAAAATTGCCCCATCCAGTGTGTTGTAATCCTCTGATATTTTAGATCTTATTCTTCGCGGGTCACTCTAGCTCTTCTTTATTTGAAACCCTGTTGTTTTTAGTGTTATTCGAGGGTGGAATTTGTGACTCTTAACTAACCGGAAAACAAAAGACGGAGGCGTGCATTGTAAAGGCACACTGTGCGGCCCAAAACCACTTCCCATGTTCGGACATTCCAGAGGTTCAAAAGACAAACTACCGAAACCTTCCTCCATTTGCCACTAGTCAAAAAAGACATAAATTGCTTTTCAAGACCCCCCTTGTTATACGACAGGTGCGCCTGAACTCGCTCAGCTGCGCAGCTCTTCACCTCTCCGTCTTATTTAAAGTCCTCCACATTCCAGGGCGCTGGACCTGAACACACAAGTCTGCTTATAAATTTTTTTTATGAGAATTTACCACATGGAAAAAATATCGACTTTACTGCTTTGTCACACTGAGTAATCAGCAAAATGCTTTAAATGCTTAATGTTCCGGGAAGATGAGTCAGTGTGGCCGTGATTGAATGAAAAAAAGAATTAAAGCTTAACTGTTATGTGATGTTAAGTCCCATTCTCCAAATTACTGAACAAATCTCCTTATTTGGCACAAAATCATCAGACAGGATTTTAGATTGAAACGAGGTGTCTAAATACACATTCAGAAGCTTTGTTGTTTGTTTGTTTTTTAAGCTTTTTCAAGAATGAAAAAACTTACATGAATAGGGAAATGTGTACAGCACATATTCCTTTCAGTTAAGCTAGCATCTGACAATAACAATGTGGATGTTTGCACAAGGTCTGCAATTTGACCTCAATTTGGCAGTCAAGTAAAGTCAAGTAAAGTCTTTCCTACAATTCATTTCATGCAAGTAAAGTATTAAACATGATAAAAAATGCCAGAATTGCCATAAAGTTGAAATACACTTCAATTTCTACAAATGATAGCTGCTTTTGAAGCACTGCTTTATGAAGCTTTGAAACATTTATAAATCTTTTGTTTCAATTGAGTAGTTCAGAGCATGTATCAAATTGACATGGTCTTGAAGCATCATTATTTGAAATAATTCAAAAATTCTTTGTTGGTGGGCAATCTGTGTAATGCCATAACATTCACATGAATCATAATAACTGAACAGGCATAACTGGCAAATAACTGAACAGAATTCTTTTCTTTCTTTCTTTCTTTTTACCTGATCTCGGACTTGTTTTAAGAATTTGTAGATGCTTTTATGAGACATTTGTGAAAACGAAAAGGAACAATGTTGCTTAATAGTCTTTTGTTGTCCTGTTTAACAGAGCCCACAATGGAACAAACAGCATAAGGCTTGAAAATCGATAACAGAATGTTTTATGCAGACATTTAATATTAGATCAGCTAAGTGCATTTGATTGGTTGTGCTTTCAGTTTAACCTTTGCAGCGTTTGGAAAAAACCCATTTTAATCTATGCTTTGTCTGAGATTTTGTTGAATATACACAGTTTGTCCAGAAGTTGTGGTGTTTCGATTGCTTTAAAACGGGAAAACATTTTGGAAAGCATTTGATTCAATTGTTTATAAGTTTTAAAAAGCATTGTTTTTCCTAGCACTAATTTCTACAACAAATCAGCTTCCTTGCCTCAATATTTAAAGAAGAGTCATATCTATTAAAGAGTCACGGAGCTTGCTTAGATTTTACATTAACACCATTTGAACAACCATGGGCTCATGGCAACTTTAATCCAGAGCAATTGCTTCCAATGAGGAACCAAGGATCTAAAACTTCATTTAGGTCCCTTTTTCCCAAGATGACATCATACTTGTTCAATATCACTTTAAATATATATAGACATTTAGATTGCTGGGAGTGAGATTTGGGAATCTAGCAGTCCCATATTTCCAGTTCTGGCTGTATGCATTCTGGGAAAAAAACTATCAAGTCTTTCACATGAACATGTGCCTTTACTAACAACATTTCACACCTTACTGGAAATGACTGTACAGGGCAGGACAGAGGGCTGATATCTGGCCTGATAAAGGCTGGAATGTGGCTCTGATAAAAGCAAGATTCCAGGTTTGATGCATTCTTACAAAGTAGCAGTTTTCAATAAAGGCACAACTGGTTTACCGTGAATGCATGGCATGTTGTGATGTTAAGAGCTCTTGAAACTGATTCTTTTCTCTGAGAGTCAGAAGAGTCAACACTGAAATTTCGTCATAAACCGAGCATTGCTATCCAAGCCACTGCATCTATACTTAAAAACAAGAGATTTACCAAAATATTCAGCAACCTGTTACTTGCTCCCAAACAGATCCAGATGGCCAGTGGTCGTAGTCATCTGACCTAACCTTTGACCCCTTTTCTTTGACCTTTGCAGGGGTCAGCCTGAACCCTATCATCGTGTACTGCTCGACAGAAGAGGAGATGAACAACTGGTTTGGGCTTCTGAAAGAACAAATCGAGGCCAACGGTGGCAACGCAATCGCACTGGAGACATACACAAGAGTTAAGGTACTGAAAAGTCTACCTTTTAATCAGATTTACCTATAATTAAGACTGCCAAAGAGAATGTATAAGGATAGAAGAAGGTGTTAATTCAGGTCAGAGTGACTAATGTTTGTCATTGTCCTCTAAGGGAGTGTTTTTGTGGTCAACTTAGCTGGATCTTAAAAATGACATGTGTCTGACACACCGTGCTATTGCAGCAATTCATAATAAGAGGAGACATGCAACTGATAGAGCAATAGATTTCTCTGAAATTATTAGTTCTGATGACTTTATCATTCCTGTATATCATGCAGGATACAGCATGTCAGTTGTTTCTTTTGAACAATGACCGAAACTCAATTTGGTCTCCACAGCTGCAGTGTTCAGAAGAGACCACGGTAGGAAAGGAGGAGCTGAGGAACTCCATAAGTAAAGAGCCCATCTATGAGTGGGAGGGTTCGCAACGAGAGAGTCTTGGACCCATTACTTACGTCACCAAAGTCAAACTGCAACACATGCCCTGTCAGGTAAGAGCTCCTCAAGATCCAACATCTTGACCTTCATGGTTGGATGACTTGTATAACCTGGAAATACAATAGATAAAACTATATTAATCTAAATAAATATAATAACATATTTTTAATCCAAGTTGACATCAATTTTATAAAGTACACATGATTGAATGACACTGAGCTAAAATTTACTCAAAATTAGCAGCTGTTAAAGTTGATTAATAAATACCGTAACAAATGTATTAATCATTTTAATAATGTATTGTAAAAAAATAATTAAAATTGTAAAATTATTTAAATCCAGAAACATATTTATTATACAGACTATAATATCGTTATTTTTTCTAATAAGTAAAGTAACATTCTAGGCCATTTGCAAACAGTGGTAACATTAAGCAACTGTAAATGACGTTCATCTGCTTGGTCTTAGCATGACGAGTGTCCCTAGATTCACTTCCATGCTTCCTTGAGAGGTGCAAAGTAAGCTCAGTTTACGCTCAGGAGAGTCTGTTTTGGCACGGCTGCTTTCACACAACCCTCATTAGTCAAAGTCTGCCTGGTATCAGCGGGTCTCCTTGAACCGTCAGCATACAAACACAAAGCACGCTAGTTCGTACTATGGGAAACGTGTAGTGTAACCAAATATCCGGTGTACGTGTGGCCAAGTATGAGGGAGGGTGTGCAACCGATAGTCCTTCTTAAGTGTACTGTGAGAGCGGAGAGGATCTGCTTATGAAAAGGGTGTGTAAACCAGTTGCTTGCCTCACGCACTTGACTTGACTCACCCAACAGCTGTCTTTGAAGTACACACCCTGAGCCGAGCTAAAACACACACTCAGGGTCGGTGAAAGACCTTTGGGAAATTAGTACAAAGTGATGGTCAGCTTCGTTATTATGATTAGACCACAGTTTGATCCGGTCTTAAAATTCCACTCAAGTCGCAATGGGATTTTCACTGTTCAGAGGAAGGTCGTGGCTAAAGTGTATAGTATAGTTTGGCCAAAAATTTATGTTCAGTTGTCATTTATTCACCCTGTTTGAGATTCTGATAAAGGTAGCCACTGATTTCGTAGTATTTTTTTTCTGCCATGGAAGTCAATAGCTACTGGTTTCCAACATTCTTTAAAATAATATTTGTATTTTTAACAACAAAAAGAAACTCATAATCGTTTGAAACCACTTTAGGGTGAGTCAGAAGCTATGTTTCCATCTAAAGATGCGAATTACATTTACGCACAAATCTGGAATATCACATAAAAGACGTGCGTATAAAGCAGCGTTTCCATTCAACGAGTCAAAGACAACAAAATAGTCCCTTCCTGATTAACTGGTGGCAAATATAAAATATAAAAAAGGAAGGAGGAGGAGCTGTGTGAATCTTTTCTTTATTTAATAAATTACTTGCACCTCAGAAGACAAATGCGTCAGGCAATGAATGCGTGGTGGCATTTGAAGGTGTGAGGCGCGGAGCAAAAGCGCTCTTGACTATTCTGGAGTTAATAACAGGGTTCATACACGTTTACTACTAAAATTCAATGACTTTTCCAGGATTTTCAAGTAAATTTTCATGATCTAATGTTTCATGTAATGTTTACGTATACATGGTAAATAATAAGAAAAACGATGCATGTTCAAAGTTATTACAGCACTTCATAAAATATGCAACATTTAGTTTTAATGAATCTTTATATCTATGTAAAATTTATTTAGATAATGCTCACACAGCACTAATAATGTGAGAGCATGTGTTTGACCATGGACAGAAAAGAAGTAATGACAACTAACCTATATTTAAGTATACAGATATTTGTTCAACTAATTTCCATGACTTTGTCAAAACTTTGTGGGTTTTTCAGTCTTCCCAGGTCTGGAAAATGCCATGTCAAAATTCCATGACTTTTCCAGGTTTTTCATGACCGTATGAACCCTGTAATAATAATTCAATTCAATTTATTTGTATGTAGATTGTGTTAAAGCAGCTTCACATGGATTACAGTAAATTGAAGTTCAGTTTAGTTCAGTTCAGTGTGGTTTAATATTCACTGCTGAGAGTTCAAACATTGAAGAGCAAATCCATCGATGCGCAGCTCTTTAAGTCCTGGACCATGCAAGCCAGTGAAGGAAAAAACTTCACCAATTGGCGAAAGTGAAGGATTAAAAAAAACTCGAGAGAAACCAGGCTCAGTTGGGCATGACCATTTCTCCTATGGCCAAATGTCTTGTGCAGAGCTGCAGTCTAGGCGCAGTCTGATAACACTAATACTGAAATTTTTATGGCGTTTTAGAATGACCAAACCATTTTAGATGTATTACATCATGCTCAGCCTGCTGATTTGTCCATTCACACACATTTTTGATCACATGATCTCTTATAACACCATAAAATGACTTATTTAATGCGCATACTGGAATTTGTTCCCTAAAAGTGTTTCCGTCATAGTTTATGCGCATCTTTTCTTATCGAATTAGTTTATGCAGTAATGCGCATGTTTTTATGCGCATTTTCAAAACTTGTTCGCAGCATGGCATTTCCATCAACTTTTTTATGCTCATATCCAAAATGAGCATGAAAATAGGTGGATGGAAACATAGCTAATGATGAGTACATTTTATTTTTGCATGAACTTTCACTTCATTCTGATCAAGTCACATGACTTCAGCAAACACAGCTTCATTAGGTTGGTTTTATTAAAATAAAAATCAGTTTTAAGTTGCTTTGGATAAAAGTGTCTAATTATTAAATTTAAATAGGATTGTGATAATGATTAGTGCATCATAGCCAAGGTTAATTTGTGGTATGGATTTTCATAAGGGACAATGACTCTTCTGTGCTTTTGAAAACATTTTCATTCCTAGAGCAAAAGCAGACTAAGTAACTGCAATAAAGTCACAACTCAATATCAGCCTCTTGTATATTGAACTGCAGTGCAAAAGCAATAATAACTGTGATTGAATTTCTCTGTTCGACTCACAGGAGCAGTATGACCGTCTGCTGGTGCTGTACCCCAACTATCTCATAATTCTGTCAGAAGAGAGTGATGGCCTCTTTTACAAGGTATCTCAAAATAATTTCATTCGCGCAACAGAATGCAGCAGTAACGCCGCGCAAATAACTTAGTGATGCACTCTGGAAATAATCTTGCATGTATTTGAAATTGCAGGGCAAACTTCCTCTCAACATGATCACAGTTACAACTCCCTGCCAGGACATCAAACCCAACACATTTATGATCGAGGGTGAGTTAACAAGCCATGATTCAATCGCCGGATGTTATTGTACTTGGCAAAGATATTATATGTGCCATAAAGATGAGTGTAAACTTTGATTGTTTCAGTATGGCGCATGCATCTGCACACAGCTACATAACTGACTCGAACTCTCGTGGCTTTTTGTTGATAGGGAAGCTGATAAACCCCATCATCGTGTCCTGTCTGGACAAGAGCGAGTTCCATGACTGGATCCAGTATTTCAAAAACGCTGACGTCCCAATCCTCAGCCCTCCTCCCCCGGTGTATGACATCATTTACACTCCAACACAGAAACAGGTGAGCGATCGCTTCCATCTTGGACATAGTGTTGAATATCTTTGATACTGCGTGAAAGATATTCACATTCACGTTATTCTCAGGCTCCAGAGTTGGACAGGTGGAGCGCCAGCAGCCATGGAGTTTCCGAGCCACCAAAGCAGGACAAACGCAGATCTTATGAGCTCCAGCTGCCCATTGCTGATGACAACCCTATTTCCCCTGGTTATGCTGAGCCACTTTGTGTAAGTGTCAATCCCAGCAACCCATTAACATCAAGCTGTGAACATATTTGTCCAGCTGCCTTGTGTTAAACTGGGTGAACTGCTCTTATAGAAGTTGGCAATCCACAGATGTAAAATATTAGGCATTGTTCATCACGATAACTTGTATGTTTATTTTAGAGGAGCAGCACATGTGGTTGTAAACTAGATCAGCAGCGTTTCCTTTGGACTGTTAATAATTAACTTGTGTGTGAGTGATTTCCGCTGTGTTACCACCTACAAGAATCTTATGAATTAACCATGCACATTAATATGCCAAGTATTCTAAACAAGTAGGAAACTTGTGTTATATTCTTTAGTTTATTTAAACTCTGAAAGTATTAATATTTAAGACCTACATATAACCTACATATATATATTCTGTTAAAATGATTTATATTTAACATGATTATGGTTCATGTACAGCTTTGGCAAAGTATTCTGAATGCGTTGACGGTAGTTTGGAGGACAAGCTTTTAAAGTAACACAGTTCATATTGAAACAGGATTTTTTATTGACTACAATTGAATATTTACTGCAAAGTGTATTTATACACCAGAGCATATCCAGACTGAATGCAGATATGCAGTAAAAAAAATAACTTTGAAAAAGACTAAGTTAGTATTTATTTTGATTAATTTTACTAAAGGTTTTTCCTGTTAAATGGGTCACAAATAGTATTTTTTATGTTGTAGTATATGCTCATTTTTTATTTATTTTCAGTTATCCTTTAGACTTTATATTTTGCATTATTGTAAGTTTGATTGTCATTTAATTTCAGTTATTTTCAGGGCTAATATATTTATATTTCTTATTAATAAAAATATTAACCCCAGTAATGGGTTGCGGCTGCAAGGGAATCCACTATATAAAACATATGCTGGATAAGTTGACGGTCAATTCTGCTGTGGCGACCCCAGATTAATAAAGGAACTAAGGCGAAAAGAAAATGAATGAATGAATTAATTAAAAATAACAATAAATAGTTCTTGATATATTAAAAACAAATGTAATATTTATCAGTAAACACTGAATAAGCATTTAATCATTTGTTGTTTGTGTAGCAATCTGAAAATCCCTCTTAACTAATTCTGTGTTGTGTGTGTTGCTACAGTTCGTTTCCAGCAGGCCGACCTCCTCAGACACCCAGTACTCGGCTCACTTGGGCAGCAGGAGCAGCAGCTTCTCCTCTCGTGTCAGACCCGCTCCTGACCACCGTCCCATTTCACACCACTACCCCTCCCCTCCAAAGCCATCTTATCTTGCCTCTGAAGGGGTCCTGTCACCAGTTTACCACACACCATACAGTGCAATGCATCGCAACAGCCCTGTTCAACGTATTGAGAAGGCCCCACTAGTCAAGGTAACAGGCCTTTGTTATTAATTACATAATTAAAGGGATAGTTCACCCACAATCTGTCATCATTTACTCTAACTTGTTACAAACCTGTCTGAGTTTACGATGAACGCAAAAGAAGCTTTTTTGAAAAATGTTGGAAACAATTAGCCATGAAAGTCAATGGCTACCAATTTCCAACATTTTTCAAAATATCTTAATTTGTTTTTAATAGAAAAAAGAAACTCAAAAGGGTCTGGAATAGATTAAATTGGGAATAAATTTTCATTTTAGGTGAACTATTTCTTTAATACTTTATCTTTGATCGCATGATATTGATATTTACATTACAAATGAATAATTTACAGTATTCAAAATGGAATTAATTAAAAGTAAAATTCTGTCATTGTTCAGTCAAACAGCTGGAGCACGCCACAAACAAACATCAAACACCAACTCATAGTCTCTCACCGCCACTCGGACTTGTTCTCTCACCGGAAACCTCTCTCGCCCCTTTATGATGACCCCAGCACCCCCCGAATGTACCCACTGGAGGAGAGCTCTGCCCAGCCATCGGTAAGTGGGTCAGGATATCAGATCTGCTCTCTCACTTGACACCAGTGCTGCCGGTGACCAAACACCCCGAAAGCATGAGCGCTGATTTGATGCACTAAAGCCATGGAAAGTCCCCATAGCCTGCATTACTAATTGATCCGAGCAGATGCATAATGAAAAAGGCTGCTCAGCGAATGAGACAGAGTTACCAATTGTAGCATGCTCATTTCAGACAATATTTTGGCAGGTTTACACTTGTCCGGTTTTCAAAACCCGGATTACATAATCGGTTTAGGTCTAAATCCTTAAATCAACCGACAGTCCAGAAGTGGAGCTTCTGTTAAGTCTCGCTCCAGTTGCTTGTGTTGAATAGAGTCTTCCACTGATATCTTTACTTCAGCTTGTAATTCTTATTTACAGTTTGTAAAAAAATACATGGCAAGTCATGACAGCAAATTCATTCATTCATTTTTTTTTGGCTTAGTCCCTTATTTATAAGGGGTTGCCAAAGCAGAATGAACCACCAACTATTCCAGAATATTTTTTACACAGCAGACGATCCAGTACTGGGAAATGAAAGCAAATGTTTTTGTTTAGGTTTAATCAGTCAATCAGGTTTCAACCAAATTGGTTTATTTATTCATTTATTTTCTTTTCGGCTAAGTCTCTTAATCTGGGGTCGCCACAGTGGAATGAACCATCATTGTTTTAGTTACATAAAGTTTTACTCCATATTTTTATTCAGTTTGACTGATTTGAAGTTGAAATAACTAAAAAAACTAGTTTGATTCAACTAAGAACAATTTAGGCAGCAATTTCTCTTTTTTACAGTCTAGTGTTGCCCTGAAATGAAGTTTTTGATGAGCTTTAATTCATTATGTTATTTATATATCAAAATTAATGAATAAATTAAATAAAAATAGCAAATCTTCTAATAAATTGCATGTTCTTTTGCTACAGCACTCGTCTAGGGGCTCCGTAGAGCAGTCGTATCCTCCTCTCCTTCCTCCTTCTTTCCGGTTGTGTACTCCTCCTCTCGGGAGAAAAAACAGACCTGGCCAGGCACTGGAGGCCGAGGTCAACAGCGAGTGGTCAGATGAACTACGTGCCAGAGCTGTTTCTAAACTGAAGATACTGTCCACTCCAAACCGACAGACACAACACAACCACATCTCTCAGGTAATTGGAATATTGTAGTTTTCCATTCAAGGATTGTGTTGCGTTAACGAGTTTCCCCCCGTTTTGATATCAGGATAGAGTCCTACAATTATATTTACAAATAAAATATTTCGCTGAACACAAAAGAAGGTATTTTGAAGAATCTCCGACTATCGCTGTATTTGTTATTCCTATTAGAAATGTCAGTGGTTACAGGTTTCAAACATTCTTCAAAATATCAAGTTTTGTGTTCAACAGAACAAAAAAAAAAAAAAACTCAAACTCAGATCTAATGTGAGAAAATGATGTCAGAATTGCGATTTTTGGTGTGAACTACCCCTTTGTTCAGCAAATATTTATATAATAATTAAATAATACACTTATTGTGACCAATATTAAGTTTCATTATCAATTCAGTTATGAAAACCTCCTAATAAATAGGTGAAACCTGATAGTTTGAAAAATTTAAATGGACAGTTAATCACCATTATTGAGCTCCATATTGTTACACTGAATGAATAGTCATTATTTTGTGCATAGAAAAAATAGAGCACATTACAATGTATGAAAAAAATGTTCCAAACAGAAATCATTTCCAACATTGCAAAGGTCTTTACTATCATTTAAACCATTTTATGTGTCCTTGCATAATAAAAATATAACATTTTTTACACCTTCCCGACTACATTATAAAAAAATAATCTTCCTGCCTTATTTTCTTTAACTGAATCAAATGAACTTTTCTAGTCATATCAACTTAAATTAGTCAAACTGTCTAATAATATTATTTTAAACTTTGTATACCTAAATATTTAACTAACTAAATTATTTAAACCTGACTATCTTATTAAATTAATTTAAAGTGATCTTTGAGTGAAAGTTTTGTTGTCATGAGTTTTTGTATTATAATTTTGTTTTTACCGTGTGCCATAAATAAATGTACTGTAGTTTCAAAGATTGAACTCCTATACTTCGCTGTGTTACAGAGAGGCTTCTCAGGTCACACCATCATGGAGGCGCAGCAGATTCCTTACAGTTACTCGCCAGGTGAGATTTTTTTGCCATGCAAAACTTATGAGGCAGTCACAGAACTGTACCAAACTGATATGCTCATTTCACGGATGCAGATACGGAACTAGATATGCAACATATGCACAGCAAGCCGTGCAACCAGTTTTGTGTCCACAACCTTTGTTTAGAGTCTTTAAATGGTGTCCTGGATCATAATTATGCCATATAGGCTGGTTAAAATAATCAGAATTAACTGTTTAATGTTTACTGTAAACTGTACAATAAATATTCTCAGATTTAAACCCAACAGCATACGCAGAAAAATAATTCATGGCAAAGTGCAAACTCCAGCTAATAGGATAGTTTCGGAATGACCTTTACCAAGGTTTGATGGGGTGTGTTTGCATAGACAGGACATGACAGTGGAAACAAGAGCATAGTAGATGAAGAGCAGATGTGTGTGTGTGTGTGTGTGTGTGTGTGTGTGTGTGTGTGTGTGTGT
>CAIGQQ010006052.1:12364321-12378307 GCA_903798035.1 Danio albolineatus | reverse complement strand
TGTGTGTGTGTGTGTGTGTGTGTGTGTGTGTGTGTGTGTGTGTGTGTTGTAAATGACAGCGCTGCAGGTGGCACATGAAGGAAAGACCAGCGAAAGGACAGAATTACCCCTGAGAGTGATTTAGAGCTCACAAGTGGGAGATCCTTCGAGACGTCTCATAGCCGCTCTGTGAAAAGAACAAACCGCATGTTAAATCTTACATTGGGACATGAAGCATTTAGACAGCTCAGTTTACTGGCCTCTTAAACTTCAGGGATTTGATTTTAATAAAACATTTTTGAATTATGGAAATTTGATTGCTTTGGGTATGATCAGATTCAAGCTATGTTATTAGCATTATAATAGTTACTACTATTATAATAATAGTTATTACAATTATTATATTATTTAATAATTATTAAATTAATGTGTCTCAATTAACTGAAAAAAAGCTTTAGGAAACCCATTAATCATAAAAAATAAAAATAATAAAGAAAGAAAATTGAAAGGAAATTACTGGACACATTAAAGCAAATTTTTCAAGTATTTTATGTTAGTGCTGATTCTACAGAACAATATCTTGTTACATTAATTGTACATTGGGAAAAAAAACAGTTGGTAGTTTTTGAATAACTGAATGATTTTCTCTTTCTTCTCTCACAGAAGACTCTTACCTTCAGCCAGTGGAACCAGATGACATGGAAATGGACTATGATAACATATGGGAGTTGGAGCAGGATAACGGGATGATTCAGCCTCTGCCTGGAACTTCACCACACCGGACACTGGCTTACTTTAGGGCTCAAGGCCTGGGCGCAATGACAACACAACAGAGATGGTCATGAAAGAAAACAATGGGCTCATGCCCGTCCGGACTTGCACACACTGCAGACTAATTAAAGCCACAAATGCACAATGGGCATGTCTTTACCAGCGGCCGGCATGCCCGAGTAACAGGATATTCACAGTTTGTTTATTCAGTGGCTCTGTGACTGTAACATATTTTGCACATGTACTGTCTTTTAACTGTATGGTGATGGTTTCAGACTGCTGTATGCATTTGGTACGAACAAGTGTAATGCATTTATGTATATACAAATACAATATATATTTTTTCAAAGGTAGCATTGTGGAGCTTGACATATAGTTTAGTTTGTGTACAATTAAAGGTCCAGCAAACAAGCATAAATACACACCAAATGTAAATAGATTCTTTTTTATTTAATTTTTGAATTTAAGGTATTGTTTTTGTTATTGTTATTTTATTTATACTTCATTGTGGAATAGTGCTATTTGTTCAAAAGATGTACGTGTTCTGGTATCCATTTCTAAAAAAATACACCTTTTTCTTTGTTTATGAGAGAGATAAACACTGATAAGACCCAGTTGCAACACTTTAAACTTTATGAATGAACATGTTGTTTATTTTTTACATTTCTGGGCGATTTAAAATGTATTTTTCCAAATAAAAGTTCTCAAAACACCAAGTACTTTGCGTGTTGTTTGGGGTAGCCTACATTCAATATGGCTAGCAGGTTTCACATTTTAACCTTCAACTGGTGTGTGGGATGATATGTAGAAAAATAGATTTTATGCAAAGTCACAACACAACGTTAAACGAAATGGAAAACTGGTCTCATCGAATCTGCGTAACGTTATCTGATAAAGTGTTGGTAGTTTAAACAGACGCAATATATTCAGCCATCCTAGCATGTGCTTTGTATTGTTGGCATTTTACTCCCTTGCCATATCCAGATGTTAGTATGCTACAATAAAAATAATATAGATTTTTTTATTAAGCATATGTGATGGACATCGCCTACTCACCTTTGGTTGCTCCATTAAAGCAGTAACGTTACCAAATTTTACGAAAACACATTCAAAAGACCTGAACCGGAAGCTATGAAAGACAGATTTTTTTAAGCTCATAAAAAGTGAATATTGTTTATAATCATTATTTGGTAATATTGTCAATTTAAAGACTGTTTAGTTTTTAATTTTAAAAAGTACATCTCTGTCAGCCTGACTTATAATATGACATTTAGCTCAGCCTTCGGGTGACATCTGCTGGTAACTTTTGAAAGTACAAGTTATTTGCCTTATTGAGGTACTCTGACACAATCTATTCTTCATAATTCCTACATTGACTTTTGAACCTCAATTATTATTTGCATTAAGAATTATATATCCCTTTCAAATATATATTGTTAGGCAGATGGTCTCACCTATAGACAGTAAAAAACGGTATCACCCTAAACTGCCACATTTATTGTGAAGGAAACTAGATGCTTGGCCCCCTCTAGTGGTCAGAATAAGCATTGCTATTAACACAGTACAAACACGAAATAAATAAATCAGTACTTTTAATACATCAGATTAATCTTAGATGCGAGACAAAAAATAATCCTACATTGGTATAGCACCATACGAAATAATTCAAACAATGCTTTCACATCGGATTCGACCATCACATGGGTATATATCATTTAATATTTAAGTGGTGTATATACACCAAATTACTTTGGCCCAGCAAAAAATCCAGTTCCTCAGTAGTATCACATTATAGTAAATGTCCGTTAATAGACATTAGCTCTTCCACTGAACACTTTCCACAGCTACACTTAGTATTAGACATGCATGTCCTCCATTATAACATGATCTTTACAACTTTCATAATCACTTCATTATAAAACATTAATCAACATACTGCTGCTTCCATCACAACACACAACAACATTCACTGCAAACAGTGAATGCACAATATCTCTGATAAAGGGCTTTGGTCATTTCACAAACTATCCTTCTTTTATATTTATAGATATATGCTGATTTCTGAAACGCCACTGGCCTGAAATCACAATACTTCTCTACATCAAGTTGTCCAGCAATGAAGACACATGCGCATTTTACTGATAATACTAGGTACTCTGAATGATGGTAAATGTACTACATGCACACATTTGATATTCACTATTGCCCTTTTGGATTACATGGAAAAAGGGGTGATGTGACTGAAATCAGATCTGAGCGGTGGAGTTATGCCGGCTCTATCTGACGCAGAGGAGTTTTTCCAGAGACCTCCTCCCTCTTGTGTCTGCGCAGGTATCGTATGGCTGAGAGCGCACTGACATTCGCCAGAAGAGCTGGACAATAAAATCAGAAGATATGGATCATTGAGGATTGCATTGCTAAACCAAACATTGCTTTTTCATTCACCTTTACTCAATGTGTTGTAATTCTGGGTTATCAAAGCAAATCATTTCTTCTGTTCAGCAAAAACACCACTGACTGACTAAAAGAGCCAGTAACTTGAATCACACATATCATAATCAAGACAAATACAGAGAATGAAACCAGTTCCTGTAACAGTAATTGTAAGGAAAATAAAGATACACACCAGCTTTCCAAGCATCTCCTCCTGAACCAGTTGATTTCAACACCCATGAAGCAAACGCAATACAAACCAAGCACATGTCTGCCTGTTTAAGAGGCAAGAATGGGGCATCCAACCCTAGACAACAAGCAATGAAAATTAGAACAACGTTACAGTATCTTTTAATAATCGATCAAACAAAAAATGCTAAATAAATAAATAATAGTAAGCAGGTAGATGATGGTGATATGATACTGAATGATATTCATGGACTTAATCAAATGATTATATAAGTGACCTGGTGTTCCTGGAGTTTTCTCTATTTTTACTTTGACTTCAAAGTGAAACATGTTCATAAATTCTGGCACATGTCAGATTTGAGAAGCTGCCCAGTAAGAGTGAAGACTCATTTGCACGTACAACCTTTCCACCAGCCTGGGCATGGCTCTACATGTGACTAGATACTCTCAGTCAGCAGATCCTGACAGAAAAGAGGATAAAGTTAAATGCCAAATATAGAAATATCAATAGATTGTCTTAATTTAGGCCAGGGGTATTTAATTAGTTTGTCATGGGGGCCAGTTCATGAAAAGCATCCCAATCGAAGGGCCGGAGGGGTATGACTTGAGTTGTGAGGACACAACTGCATATGTTGCTTTTTTGCTCCTTAAGAAACCCACGTTGGCTTTTTCTGCATTAAAATATTAATATGTTGTATTTTGAAACTATTAATATTTGAAAATATTAATATGTTGTATTAATATGTTATATTATTGATAATATCAATGCATTGTACAATGTGGAATTTTTTTAAACAAACATTCAAATGTTGTATTTCAAAGCACAACAAAAGCAGCGCATTGTTTAAGTATGAAACAATTATTTTAAAGAATAATCATGGTTTCATGGTTATCATGTCTATCATATTGGCATATATTCTTACATTAGAAATAACAAACTTGTGCACGGAAAACGTGATATTGGAACGGCCCGCTGCTATAGTTAATCCAGTGTGCGTGCCTATTGGCCTCGGTGTACAAGCTCGGAACTTTAAACTAGCGCAAAGGTGGCAAAACTTTGTTTATTTGCAGCAGTTTCATTCCATGCAACAGAAACGCGCCATTAAGAGGCCGTTACGATTAATTATTCAATAGTGAAACCGGCGAATCGTTGCATCCCTAATAACAATATCAGTGCATTGTACAAAAGGCCTTTTCTACAAACATAACCAAATGTTTTCGGCTGCCCGCGCCACTCACTTAATGTCAGGTGACTCACGCTTTGCACAGCCTTTAACTGCAGCTTGTGCTGTATTGAACAGACGCACTTCACTTCATTACTATAGCACCCGTTTTTCGACTTAATTTATTAATGATGTCCTGGTCACACTAATTGGAGGGCCAGAACAAATTGCCTCTGGGGCCGGGTTCGGCCTGCGGGCCGCCAATTGAATAGCCCTGATTTAGGCTCTCTCTGATTAAGTTTAAGAGGAACAAATAAACGCTTTGAGACAGAGCAAATTGCAATTTTAATGTGTGAGATAATAAGTGTTAGAAAGTCTTACTTGGATTAGCAACAACTGTCTGCATCTCCATGCACTTCTTCTGTTGCTCGTTCAGCTGCTGGAAGATGTGGTTCTCTAGGTTGAGAAGTAGTGAATCTGGGAATGGGCTCCCATCAGGGCCTAAAGCATTGAGAGGTTGAATGATTCCTTTGGGAAATCTCTTGACTTGGACAAGTTCCCCAGAACATGACTTTTCTTCAGGGTCAGTAAAACCTGTGCGTCGAATTTTTCTGAATGAAAGAGGGTTCGTCCAGAGGAAGTCGCTTTCATCTTCAGAATAAAAGTGCTCGTACATGTCAACATAATCATGGCTGGGGGGCTTATGGTCATAGCGTGTCACAACCTTGATCACTGCATTCTCATTTTCATCATCTGAATTACCAGGAGAATCAGGAAAGAAATAGTCATATGCTTCTGGGAACTGAAGATTTTTGTTAGCCGAGCGGGAGCAGGAGAATATGGGCACCATTTGATCAGAGCCCGACTCTTCCACAATTGGACAAGCAAAAGTTCCACTATCGAACTCAGAGAAGAAATGGTCGTAAGTCTCAGGTAAGGAAGTGCCTGTTCCATCAAGGAACGAGGCAGCAACATTTTCTGCACGGGATGCACAACGCTCAGGCTCATCCTCACCAAAGAAAAACTGGATTACTTCCGAAAACGTGATACCACTGTTTTCTACCTCTTCTTCATCATCAGACAAAACCTTTGAGCTTGAAGTGTTCACGTGGTAAAAAGGATCTATGAAGTCATCTTCTACCTCTGAACGGATTGAGTGCATTGAGGCATTTCTTAAGATTTGTCTGATTGGTGGAGAGTCTAGAGCTTGCAGGTTCTGCACACTAAGGTTCTTACACATTCTTCTAAAGCACTGCTGAGCATTAGCTGTGCAGAGATGTTCGGGAAGAGTGGTTTCTGAACTTCCATGTATTAATTTGTCACCCATGACCACTGAATCAGGATCGTTCTCCCACATCACACCAGAAGAGGAAGGGGACTCACACAACTCGTCCTCTTGCTTTGAGGAAAGCTGAGTTTGAAGCTGTCCAAGCTCTTCTTCCAAATCCGATATGTAAGACATGTCTCCACTTAAGCGGTCTTGCTTTGAGTCGTCTAGTTGTGTAAAGTAACCTGAGTCTGCAGCATCTATTATGTCCACAATGCTACTATCCTCTGGTTGGGTCAAAATGCTGGTGTGCTGGGAGTTACCAACCAGCCGTAACTTCAAAATGTCATTAATGGTCAGCTTTTCCATTTCATTCCAGAATGATGAGATAGCAAACACAGGGTTTGGAAGATCAAGAGAAACACTCTCTGGATCATTGTCTCCACCTTTCAGCTCAGTTGAGGAAGTGGGATTAATTTCAGCAAGTGTATCATGAACCAACTCGGCACTCTGTATTTCTTCTGTAGGATGACTTGTGTGTTCACTGAATTCGGTGGACTTGCCACACAATAGTTGTTCACCTTCAGCTGAAACAACAACTACACTAGAACTTTTATTGTCTGATTCATCCAAATTCCCAGGCTTAATGGGTGAGGCATTCACAGTCACTTCACTAATTTTATTTTGGATATGATCATCATCTGCCCCATTATCCATCTTATCAGGCACATGACTCTCAGCCTTTGCATATGTCTCACTTACAGGTGTGTTCCTGCTTATTTCAATGGTTTGAAAGGCCACATGGCTTTGGGATTCTGAAATGTTCACTTGAATATCTTGCACTATCTGAGGAGCATTTTGCAAACAAGTAAAGGTTTCTGGATCATTTCCATATGAACAAGTTTCTACTCTGTTGTTGTTGTCAGATAAAGGTACAATGCTTTCTTTGGTGCCTAATATTTCTACTGTATTCCCTTTGCTGGTTTGTTTATCTTTAACTGCAGAACAGTCAGTCTCATTTCTTAAAAAGGGCAAATCTTTATCTTCAGTGAGTTTAAAGGAGACTACGCAGGGAGGAGCCTCTGTTGAATCAACTGCACTGGAAATGTTAGGAGAAAATAAAGATTTCCTCTGACATCCTGCATCAGAATTATCACATAGAGGTGCCAATAAGGTCTCTTTAATACCCGTCCTGTCCTCGGTTAAGTGCACGGTAGGATCCAACTGAAGTAATTTGGTTACATTTAATCCGCTTTCTTGTAAATTGAGAACTTTATCTATCTTAGGTAATAATGACAACTCACAAATCTCTGTTTTCAGCTGTTCTTTGTTTACAAAGGACGTATCACGCATGCTTTTGGAGACGGTTTTAAAGCATGTGCGTCCAGCTTCAGGCTTTGGAGGTGTGATGCCCAAATCACTGGTAAAGGATACTGGCAAGCTCTTTGAAAACCTAAAATCAGCTGAAGCCTCCAAGTCAAGCAAATTTCTAAACTGCAAATGATCTGTATTTTGTGCAGTTGAAGGCATTTTAATTCTCTGAAGTGACAAATGGTTTGTCTTCCACACATTTGCAGGAAGGCTATTCATCTCCTCCCGCTGAACAAACCTCTCATCCTCTGATTCATTGGCACGGATGTGGATCTGAGATTCATATCCTGGTTCTGCTGGGTCAACACTCATTCTCTTCTTCTTACGTCTTTTTCTCCTGAGATTGGAAGGTGACAATTGGATCTGACTGATTGGTGAATCTTTGGAGTCAGAACTGCTTATTGCATCCAAATAAGCAAGTCTTGCTGGATTCGGGCTAGTTATAACTTTCTTATTAACCAGTACCATTTTCTCTTTGTTTGGTGACTTTGATTCAGGTTTCAGCTCTAGGTCTTTGCAGGGATCACAGACTCTTCGCTGCTGCTCCTGTTTCATTCTGACTGTAATTAGGGGAGTTGACCATGTTTTCCTTCCAATCACTAGCTCTGAGTCAGACTTTGATGCATCTTCTTGTGCATTAGCGTATGCAGGCTTTTTGAAGGCTATACTGCCCCAGGTATTTGCCACACCCTGCTTAGCAGTTTCCCCTGTAAGTCTGGTCTTATTTGGACCAGATGGACCTGTATCTACAGCCCGAATATCCTGCTTATCAATCAAACCCTCTGGATGGCCTGTCGTCCCACTTCCCCAATTGTCGACGCGGCTTTGTTTCATGGGCTGTTCGTTTTCTGTGACACTTTTTAACTGCTCAAAGAACAGATTGACAGTCTGAAGGTGCAAGTCTTCCTCACTGCCAGAGAGAACCTGCTCTGGACTACGTATCCCATATTTGCTGAGGTAATTACACACAGGTGAGCCCTCAGAGTCTGACGGGCCATCAATCTGAAGGTCTGGATCAGGCTTTACGGATGCTGTGTCCACAGCCGGGGTCCTGCCTAAAAAGCGGCAACTCATCTCATCAATGTCACTCATACCAGAATCTTCTCGGCTGGCAAGCACCGGTGAGAGCAGGTCACAGCCTTCACACTCCTGGAAAAAACAGTCCCAGTCTTGGTCAGAGATTTGGACGCTGTATTCAAAGTCATCCATTATGAGTGAATGACACACAGACGAGTCTGGATCTGTAAATGTAAAAGGACTGCATCAATCAATGAACGAACATTTGTAAACATGAATAAACATCCTTACGAAACTCAAAAATTATGCCACAAAAAAGCTAATTAAATAATAATAAGCAGGTAGATGGTGATATGAATCTGAATGATATTCAATGACTTAATCAAATGATAATATACAGTGTTCAGCATAATCGAGTACACCCCATTTTGAAAATGAATATTTTTATCCATTTCTCAGTGAATATAGGGAATGTATTTTGGTGCATTTAATTAAACAGATTTATTTTTAAAGATATAATTAAAATAATATTTTAGTCACCAAATATTTAGAAAATTACAACCTACAAAATAAATTTTTCAATTTTTTTTGCTTATCTTGATTTTTCCTCTTATTTAAATTTGCATTTAATATTTTTCTACAGCATAAATTTAGGTGTAGTAGTTTTTGGACCGTTATCGTAAGTTATTTTGTTAGATAAGCTCCAGATTTGGCTTCAGTACTGACTAATCTAATGTAAATGCACAAATATTCTATTGTATGGTCACACTTTATTTTGATGGTCCGTTAGTTGAATAAGGTTGCATTGCATCTACATGCCAACTAATTCTCATTAGATTATAAGTAGACTGTTAGGTTGGGGTTAGGGTTAGCGTAAATTGACATGTTGCAAAGTTTCTTTTAGTCAGTTAAATGTCTGTTGAAGGAGCAGTATCAGCAGATATTAAGCAGACAGTCTACTAATACTCAAATGGATCATTAAAATAAAGTGTTACCTATTGTATAGCTTCCTATTTAATGTATGAATTTAAAAGACAGATTTGTGAGGGGTGTACTTATAAGTGACCTGGTCACTACATGCAGTCTAATTCTCATTAGATTAGAAGTAGACTGTTAGGTTGGGGTTGAGGTTAAGGTTAGTGTAAATTGACATGTACTAGCAAAGTTAATTATAGTCAGTTAAATGTTGAAGGACTGTTAAATGTCAGTATCAACAGATATTAAGCAGATAGTCTACTAATACTCAAATGGATCATCAAAATAAACTGTTACTATAAATTCTGGCAATTCTTTAATAGATTTACCTTAAATCTAATAAATCAACATTTTTTTCTGAAACAAATTGCACTACAGCTGAATAGTATAACACAGACTACAAATCACAAGCAACATAATTGCTTTTATTTCAATATGTAAATATGCATTTTCAGCAAAAAATACAAAAACATAAACCATATGCTAACATCTATATTCAATGAAATATTACATAGATTATTCATAACAAATACATTTTAAAGAGTGTTTTGCTATAATCCCACTTATAGTATAAACTGTTTTCTGAGCTCAAATGTAACCATAATAAAATAATTATTAATAATAGAAAATTTAAATGTTAGAAAAATGTAGAAACTATATTAGACAAGTGCATGTTAATAATCTAAATTAATCACAAACTTAGTTTTTGTTACATTTTTCATTACTCAGTCACTGGTAAATCTGCATGCATGGGGAAAGAAGTAAGCAGAATCCACATTCATTCACTTTTACACTTTCTTTGGTAGGCACACTAATATTAAACTCCAAGAAGAAATGCATACAGTACCTGTTCAACAATGTGAACGTGTAGAAATCCCAGGGAAGTTACACTTTCACACCACTTCAGTAGTTTGAGGCATAATGAATGCCCTCTGGAGTGTGTCCTTCTGAGTAAGAGCGCTACACCGCAGGCCCTACGATTTGTTATATATAGAACAGCCGTTACACATCACGTAATACACGTAGTACTCTCCGTCTCTCTCACTAACACCTTCCACCAGACAAATGTGTACACTGAAAGGCCAGCAGCTTTGTATTTGACAAGCCTTTGCTAAAAATCTGATACTGTTGCTATGCTAGTTTTGTTTGCAGCAGAAATCATTGCATAGTTTTTCTGAAGAATGAGTAATTGTGTAAAATGTGTCAAACACAGAAATAAAAGCAGGATGGATACATTTTTCAGACCCTTCTCAGAGATAGAGAGAGATAGTTGTTATAGAGATCAGCTCTTTTTGGAATACACAAACTGTCTTCCAACAAAAATCATGCTTTGTTAAAAGTCAACGAATACTGTGGTTCAGTTTCAACTTAATTAAATTGTGCAATTTATTTTGAGGTTCAAACTGAACATCAACAATGAAGATTCAATTAATTTACAGCATTGTTTGATTAACAAATGTTTTCAATTGTTGTCACTGAAAATCAGGGTTATTCTACCCCATGTTGATTTTGTAACTCTTCTGAAGTAAAAATATTGCTATTGTGTTGTCTAAAAATGAATACAAACGTGCCTAAAATATTACGCTTTTCATTCATTCATTCATTCATTTTCTTTTCGGCTCAGTCCCTTTATTAATCCGGGGTCGCCACAGTGGAATGAACCGCCAACTTATCCAGCATTTGTTTTATGCAGCTGATGCCCTTCCAGCCACAACCCATCTCTGGGAAACATCCATACATTCTCATTCACACACATACACTACGGACAATTTAGCTTACCCAATTCACCTGTACCGCATGTCTTTGGACTGTGGGGGAAACCGGAGCACCCGGAGAAAACCCACGCAACCACGGGGAGAACATGCAAACTCCACACAGAAATGCCAACTGGCCCAGCCGGGGATCGAACCAGCGACCTTCTTGCTGTGAGGCGAATGTGCTAACCACTCGGCCACCGTGGCGCCTTATATTACGCTTTTTATGAAACAAAAGTACAACCCTTTTATTTTACATTTGTGACCCTGTGACTCATTTGTGAACTTTAACTTTGTGTTTTATGTTGCTTGTATTGTGTTTTTGGCAATATTCCTGTAACAATAATTACAGATTTGATTTTAAGCCACAAATTTAAATATTAAGTAAAGAACATGTTCCGTGAAGGCATTTAGTAAACTTCCTACTGTAAATATTCAAACTCTTTTTTTTTTATATAAGTAATGTGCATCACTAAGCATTTCATTTAAACAGCTTTAAAGGCATTTTTCTGAGTATTAATATTTTTTTGAACACTCAGATTTCAAATTTTCAAACAGTATTATCTAGGCCAATTAGGCATGGAGGCTATTAGGCTATTAGAAAGGGCCAGACGGAATCTGCGGACATTTTTTGCTATTTCTGCGCAGATTTTTGTTAAAAATCTGCTGATTTATGCGGAATGATTTTGGGAGTATCATAACTAAAACCTTAATATATGAAACAAAAAGTAACACCTTTTTAACTTTTATTTAATGTTTACGATGCGAATCCAATTAGATCCACTTATTTAGTAAACAAAGCAAGTCTCTCATATAAAATATCTACTAAAAGACAGAAAATGTTACTTTACAAACTATATTGTATATGCACATTTTCATATTAGTCAGTAATATTAGTGACATTAATTAAAAAACTGAATAAATATACATTTACACACATTTACACCAGTAAATAAACAGAATCAGTGATGGGCTAAAACTCCGCAGTTCCTGTTTGGCCCTAGCTATTAGGCATGGGATGATAACTGGTTTCAAGGCTTACCGCGGTTTGAACAAACCAAGATTTTAATACCGGAAAAAATGTTCTGTTATACCGTGTTTTTGAAACTAATGAAGAGAGCAAGAGTCAGTGATTTATTTAAACTATTTAGCCTGACATGTTTACTGTTCCAAAATATTATGTTTCTTAAAATAAAATAAATTGTGTTCAATGGAGAAAATTTCTTAAAAAGTCTTTTATTTTTAACCCAGATATTTAAAAAGAAGCTATTTTAGTGCAGTAATCACAATACTGTGAAACCGTGGTATTTTTATCCAAGGTTATCATACCGTCAGAAATTTATACCAGCCCATGCCTACAAAGTATACATTAATAGAAATCTGTTGATTTAGATTTCATATGCTGTATAAAACACAACCCCCCCCACCAACAAATTGACACTTTTGAGTTTTTTTGGTACACGGTCACATTTGTAAGAAATGTCATTTACATAATAAACCCAAAAAATATTTTTACTCAGACACATCATTCTAATCATAACTCCAGATAAACCAAGAATTCAAAATCATATGGTCTTATATTTTTTTCTATAGCTCTATGCTGAAATGAAGGATTAAAGTATTTATTGTAGTCCTTTACAGTCCTTCAATTCAACCTCCAATTATACCCCATTTAGAAACTACATTTTCTGCCACAGGATTAGTGAGGCAGCCAAAAGTCTGTAGTGCCTGCAGTCAAAAAGATTCCATCAGCTGACATAGCGGAGGACTCTCAAACTGGAGGTCATGTGAGCCTGTCTGTTGCCAGTTTTCTGCTGTGATATCATGTGCGTAAGCTGGGTCTTCTTGCACTGCAACTCAAAGTATTAATGTCACAGTCCGAGCATGTTCACATTTTGATCATTTGATACAGCGTGATGATCTGACACATCCACAGTGCTTAATACATGCGCTCCGCTCAGCTGTACAAAAAGACACTAGGAAACCTGATCATGAATTGTTATAAGTAAAATGTTTGAATAAATTCTATAAAGCAATGTCACTATTTGTTGGTCATATAAATATTCATGTTAGCTCCCGTCCGGCCAAAATCTGTATGGCAATATCTTGTTTAGAGACATCATGATTATAAATGTAGATAGCAGGATTAGCTAACCTGGCCAATTTGTGAGGTCCTATTAAGTCATTATGATATTAAGATAACGGACTTCTAATTATCTGATTATCTACAAAGATCTTAGTGGTGTCTCGTGTCTCATATCTCCTGATCATCACTAGAGTCTACACAAATTCCAGCACAGGTTTGTCATTGTTTTGGAATTGGTGCACACTATGTGATTTTGCCCGTATTTTTCCATTGTGAGGTAAACAGCCAATCCTAAAAGATTCCTCTGAAGCTCGACCAAAAATCTGTAGTCTTTGATTGATTTGAGTTTGACATGTTCACAGAGAGCTGATTAATGCCCACTGCGGTCAAATGTCACCTCTGTCAGTGTCAGTTTTGAGGTACAGTCCTATAATGTGACTTCTCCTAAAACATGCAATTATGTGACCAGTTGCTCAACACAAATCAACCTCCTTTTTGTTTTCTTTTCAAGACAAAAGTTAATAGTAGTAATGACTAAAGTTAATAGTAGAGATAGATTTTTTTGTTGCGAGCTGCCATTTCAATTATGTGTTCAAAAACAGCCCACTTTCACTGCCTTTCTTTATTTCTTTATCTTTATTTCTATTGCACTTTTACAATGGAAATTGTGTCGAAGCAGTAACCGAAGCAGTAACGTAAACCGAAGCACAGTAATGTGATTGTTTTGTCGAGAGCAGCTCATGATAACAGTGTTTTCAGTGATTCAGAGAGACTCAGATTGAGTCACATGTAATGTGGAATAGAAATTGAAACTTGTGCCAAAGATATTTCCAAGCTTGAAATGAAAACGGGTAAATATGTCAACAAAAGAAAGTCATTTCAACCTGCAAAGGAGTTTACTTAATGTTTGAAAACAAAAACTTACACACACAGTTGAAGATAAAATTTTCATTTCATTCTTTCACAAAATAGGTGATGTGT
>CAIGQQ010006052.1:12326718-12359321 GCA_903798035.1 Danio albolineatus | reverse complement strand
CTAATCACTGATTTATTTTATCTTTGCCATGATGACAGTAAATAATACTAGATATTTTTCAAGACACTTCTATACAGCTGAAAGTGACATTTAAAGGCTTAACTAGGTTAATTGGGTTAACTAGGCAGGTTAGGGTAATTAGGCAAGTTATTGTATAATGATGGTTTGTTCTGTCGACTACTGAAAATAAGATTAGCTTAAAGTGGCTAATAATTTCTACCTTAAAATAAGTTTTTAAAAAACTAAAAACTGCTTTTATTCTAGCCAAAATAAAACAAATAAGACTTTCTCCAGAAGAAAAAATATTATCAGACATACAGTGAAAATTTCCTTGCTCTGTTAAACATCATTTGTGAAATATTTAATAAAGAAAAAAAAATCAAAGGGGGGCTAATAATTCTGACTTCAACTGTGTGTATACATACACACATACACAATTTTATCAATATTTCTAATATAGCATCTGTGATAGTGATGTCAAACTTGCATTGTTTTTCCTTTTTTATTGGACAATAATTCTTGATATTCATTCATTTTCCTTCAGCTTTGTCCCTTGTTTATCAGGGGCCACCACAGTGAAATGATTCACTGTTCATGTCATTAAATAAAAGGGAAATACAAAAAAACTAATTAATGTACTGTACCCAACTATAAAGACTTCTGAATCTAAGAAAAAACATGTTTTGAATCCATTAATACTCAGCATACCCAGGAGGGGTTTTCAAGGAAATGTGATTAAAATCCCCCAAACAGACGCACTGCATCCTCTCAAGCTCCTGCATGGCCTGCGTGAGTTGTTTGCTCTGAGTTAAACATACCAGGACTGACCACATATCTATTCTTCGCTGCTGGAAGTGTTTGTTAATGAGTGATCTGATGACAAAGGTCTGACAGACCCTCTACCACACACAGACTGATGGATCAACCTGCTTCCCTGAGGTCGCCTGGGTTATCAGTACCCAAAAAAACAATGAGAACCGGCGGGACCAGGCACTGACTGACTCTAGCTCTGACATCCCACAAGCCTACAGACCAATACAATCCAACACTGGACACGCATCCCTCTTCACTCACCCTGTCACTCATCACGGCTGATAACAAGAGCGCGGCTGTCACTACTCATTCATTTAACCACACACTGAATGGACTAAGAGTTGCCCTTTGACCCCTCAGGTCTGCAGCGATTACTCCTCACAGTGCAATCAGCTCAGAAGAGAGAAACAATGACCTCTGTAAGTGTTGAATAGGGCTGATGAAAGATATTGGTCGGTGTACAAACACAAAGAAGTATTTCAAGATTGGCAAAGCGTGCGCGTGCACAGGGCCAGATTTTGTAGCACTTCCTCCACTGACTTCTGAAGAGAAGCTGATTAATTATTTAGAATCCGTTTTCATAAACTCTTACAGTATGTAAAGTGACATCATTATCAGGCAGTCGAGGAAATATACTGAAGATGACTGAATGTAAACATTTCCAATGATATAAACAAACAACCATCTGTCATGTCTTTCTGCAATATGATTGTGAGATTGTACACAGAGAAAAAGTGCTAATTATTTTTCCAGTAATGACATCCTAAAAACTATATGCAATTTAAAATATAAAAAGTCTCTCCATGAAGACTTTTTTGTGTTTGCACTCAACCCGCCACCCTGAAAAACAACTCTAAATGAAAATATTCGACATATTTCAGGTTTTTCTGTCAAATTATTGATGGGTGACTATAAGTTTGACTAACATGACCACAGCCATATCACCCTGCAGACCGGTTTTCTCAGACCGGTTTTTGCAGACCGGTTACTCACTGAGGGCTTAGCCTGGTCAGTACCTGGATGGGCGACCACATGGGAAAACTAGGTTGCTGTTGGAAGTGGTGTTAGTGAGGCCATCAGAGGGTGCTCAACCTGTGGTCTGTATGAGTCCTAATGCCCCAGTAATTGCCCGTTTCCACTGAGTGGTACGATACGGTTAGGTACGCTTTTAAGGCCGTTCCCACTGTCTAAAAGCGTACTGAACCGAAACGTACCATACAACTTTTTAGTCACCCTTTGCAAAAGGTGCTAAGGGTACCAAAGAGTGACCAAAAGACAGAGCTAGATACGCAGCTGAACGATATTGGTTTACAGAGATACGTCATTTGCTCACGCAACAAGCCAGAATGAAAACAAAGGAGCCGCCATGTTTAATACACAGCCGAGAGACAATACACAGAAATAATATAAACATATAATAACGAGCCATAGTTGACCCGTGCTCAAACAAACCTTGTCGGCGTCTTGAACAGCCACGAAGCCAAGAAGAAGAGCAGATTCTTATGGGTTACAAGCCCATCTAAGCGCGAGCACGAGTGGTTTCGCTTTGTCTCTTGCGCTCGCATGCGCGTCAATATTCTAAATAACAAACTTCTTAACCTAGACTATTATAAACTCGAAATGACGGAGTTACTCTCTAACGAGAGAATAATGACGGAGAGGCTACATGTACTGGTGAAGATTAAAGACACAGATGAGAGGTTTGCATAGACGGGGCTCTATTTTGTATTGTTTTTGAACCTAAATAAGGCATACATGTCTGCTATGTCTAGTTTTTCTGTAATTTGGTAACATCGGAGACTGTGTGGGGCTGTATGTGTTCATATGTGCTGAATTTATTTATTTATTTTATATAATCGTAGACAGTAGGCTATTTCGCATCATTGATCTGCAGTTATAATCAGATCATGTTCAGTCAGTAATGACATTTATACACCAGTGTTTATGTGTATAATAAAGCATCTGTTTTGTGAGAAGTGCTTTTTGCATGATTTGTAAATGACCCATAAAGCTTTACTGTAGACATTTCCTCGAGCGAAAATGACGTCGACTGAAACGTTCTGTCGTACACCACGATGACCAAAAGTGTACCCTTTTGCAGTGGAAACGCAAGCCTGATAAAGGTGACCCGTACCGTACTGTACTGTACTGTACCACTCAGTGTAAATAGGCCATAAAAGTGAAGGGGACACTATACTGTCAGTGGGTGCCGTCTTTCGGATGAGACATTAAATCGAGGTCATTAAAAATCCCATGGCACTTTTCGTAAAGAGTAGGGGTATAACCCTGATGTCCTGGCTAAATTTCCTCTTGGCCCCTAACCATCATGGCCTCCCAATCATCCCCATCCACTGAATTGGCTGTATAACTATCTCTCCTCTCCACCTACAGTATAGCTGGTGTGTGGTGAGCGCATTGGTGCCGTTGTCCTGTGGCTGCCTTCACATCATCCCAGTGGATGCTGCACACTGGTGGTGGTGTGGAGAGACTCCCTCATGATTGTGAAGCGCTTTGGGTGTATGGCCATACGCATTAAAAGTGCTATATGAATACCCATACATGACATTTATTTCATAACCATTTTCAGTTCTTCCCATTTTTAATAGGTTTACTTTTAGTTTGACAAAAATAAAAGCAGTTTCATTTTAAGAAATATTTTTAAGGACAATATTAATAGTAGCCCACTTAAGATTTTCACTGTTGTCCAATGACTTGCCTTCCCAACTTGTTTTAATAAACCCAATTAAACTATCATAAGCCTTTAACCCTTATGTACTGTTGGGGATGTTTTCATCCACTCTGGGGTGCTTTTGAGTCTTAATTTGGCCATAACTTTTTTCTGTGTTTCAGCTAGCAGAACGATTTTTGGTGACTAATCCTTTTTTGAGAAAATCCTTTGACTTAAAAAAAAAAATATATCAACAATTTACTACCAATGACTGTTTACTACCCCTTTGTTATGCTAGGGATGAAAACATCCAACTAACATCCTTAAACTGCTGTAAAAATGCATCAGATAATTTATTTATTTATTTATTTATTTATTTATTTATTTATTTATTTATTTATTTATTTATTTATTTATTTTCCATTAACATAAATGTGTTAATCCACCTCAGTCCTGATCAAAACTACTAAATTGCTTAGAATATAAAAGGATTTTAACTCTTTAATTGCCAAATTTATAAATTATGTCACTGATTTGGTGAAACAAAACACACAAAATTACATATTTTCAATATAAAAAGTAATTGTTGACTTTTTTTTACCTTTTATCAAAGTCTTGGACATGTGAAACAACACATGATTCATGATCCTTTGATACATTGTTTCTGATTAATTTAAATTTGTTTCTTCGTAATTTAATGTTGATTGCAGTTTTTACCCCATTGACTTCCGTTATAACCACTTTTTTCTATTATGAGACCATATAATCATGCATTTTTGATTGCTGGTGGTTTCCCTGTTGAGAAGTTTTTGTCAATTTGTCATTTTTACAGTTGATCATCAGTTGGCACCATTAACCGTTTAGGTACAGTAGGTCTGTGCAAAAAAAAAAGCTTTGTTTCTGGATTTTATATGGAGTTTAACAGCAAATTAAAGTGTGTGTATGTGTGTCTGCGACTGTGTGAGAGTGACCTTTGCGCACTTACCTTGATGTGTCTGAGAACATCAAAATATGCATCTCAGCTCTCAGAACTACACTCTTAAAACAAACGGTTCAATATAGAACCAAAAACGGTTCTATGGAGCGCTTCATATATGGAACCCCAAAAAGGTTCTATATAGAACCATTTTAGGGGTTCATTAAATAGAACCCCAAATGGTTCTTTGAATTCAAGTTAGATGGTTCTATTTAGAACCATTTAAGGGTTCTTTTTATTTATTATTGAATTATTGTTACTTATTAATAAATAAAAAATAAAACCAATCCAGACAATTCAAATTGTTTAAATTTATTCAATTCATTATACAAAATATTTTTTTAAATATTTAAAATTGCACCTCTGCATACTTTGCATTGGACAGCAGATCTACCTTAACAGTTTAATGGCATTCAACACTGTTATTGTAATGACTTCACTTTTATAAGCTTTTTTACTGTTTGAACAAATACAGACCTTAACTTTCACACATCTCTAAACGGAAGAGAAATATATCACAATGCAGATGGAAACAATACACAAACAATCAAAACATCTATTAAATAACACTACAATTTCAAAAAGTGGATGGTACCTGCATGTATTGGTCATCACAACATCCATTTTTATACATAATTTAATAAGAAACATCACTAAAACATTGCAGAATGATTAGACAAAACACTGCAAACAGCCATTCCACAACCTGTAGCATGTCCATGTCTGTCAGCCTCTCTTATAAGGTAAATAGTTTTGTCCATGGGTGGCACAGTGGCTCACTGGTTAGAACTGTCACCTCACAGCAAGCAGGTCACTGGTTCGAGTCCCGACTGGGCCAGTTGGCATTTCTGTGTGGAGTTTGCAAGTTCTCCCAGTGTTCATGTGGGTTTCCTCTGGGTGCTCCTGTTGACCCCACAGTCCAAAAGCATGTGTACGGTATAGGTGAATTGGCCATAGTGAGTGAATGTGTGTAGATCTACTGTATGAGAGAGTATATGGGTTTCCAAGTGCTGGGTTGTGGCTGGAAAGGGCAGATTAGTTGGTGATTCACTCCTCTGTGGTGCCTCTGATAAATGAGGAAGTCGAAGGATAGCGAGTGAGTGTTGTCCTTTGTAATACTGACACTTCAAGCCTTGGTGGAATCAGGAGAGCTGCTGAATCCTGGATGGTGTAGGACCTTTGGATTTCTGTAAAACAATATTTTAATGTTGAGTACTTTTAACCAATTAACATGTCATCAAATAGAATTACAGTTATAATCAATACAATTAAAGTGTGTGTGAGTGTGTGTGTGTGTGTGTTTGGGGCAAATAGTATGTAGTATAGGGTGTAGTTACCTTCTGCGGTTTCCTCTGCTGGTCCAATGAAACTGTCATGGAGCACTTCCTTCTTTCCGTCCCTTTTTGGGCCATTTCTTTTAAAGATGTTTCTGTGTTCTTTACCAAGTTTTCTATGCAGCATCCTAAATGCAAAAAAACATTTTGTTTACTTCATGTGTAAGTTTCCAAATGACATATTTTCAGCAATACAAGTTTCTTAAAGTCATCATGGACGCAAAACTATTTGGCACACAATGTAACAGTGTTTACTCACAAGCTGTGGCACTCCAAGAAGAAGAAACTGCTCCATTAGTTCTGCAAACCCCTCCATAATCTGTACTCTGGAAAAGGGTGTTTCATTCGGTTCTTGACTTATGAGTATCTGGTGTCGCATTCCAGGTCCATCACAATCTGAGGTAGGAAGACAGCATTTTAGAGTGTGGAAATATGAATTTATAATACAGAATTAATCTACCTTTGGCATAAAATGTATTGAACTGAACTTGCCTTGTGTTAAGTTCCTCAGAGTACAGTTCACTTCCTTTTCATCCCATTAATTTGTTTCATTTTGCAAGATGATAGATGAGCTCACCACTGAAATCCTTTCATTTTTAAATTTGTTTTGCAGACATTCCAACAAGGTATCCTGTAGGCAAATTTACACTTTCTTTTAAAACATATTTTCTTTGCAGGACTTTTTAATAAGCAATGACCTTAATATTCTCACTGTACAAACAGCAGCAATAAGTAATGGAACATTTTTGTGATAAATATATTATTTCAGTACACAACAACCAAGTCTGACATATGCATGTTATAAAATACAATATTTACCAGGTGTCCTTGTTGATGATAATTGTGTCACAATTATGGATGTAACGCATGTCCTTCTTTAAGCTGGGATCCTTCCTCTTCAAAGCTACTTGTGTCCTGCAGCCCAGGTTACAATACAATGTTAAAGTCTTTTATAATATTCATTTCATAATACTTAATACAGTTTGTTTAGAATTAAAAGCAATAATACATACCGAGCACAAGATTTACGATGCAGTTCAGTTTCCAGGCTATTTGAAGAAAAGATAGATATACATTAAAATATGAATTTTAAACTTATTTAGCACAATATATACATGTAGCCTATATTTAACAAGGTTCAACATTTCACAATACATTTAGCCTGCATGTTTGTATGTCCTTCATAAATAACACCTGATCTATTATCTATGGATTATTAAAATATGTTTTGGCTTTAAAAGGTTTCAATAATACACTTAGCAATCATCACAATAGCGCGTGCATAGACTCGGGCGGGTGGGCGCGTGCATAGACTCGGGCGGGCGGGCGGGCGGGCGCGTGCATAGACTCGGGCGGGCGCGAGCGCGGCATGCTCCCTTGCGGTTTTAATGCAGACTAGCCGGCGTGTACACTACTTTACAGAGTTTAGCCCGAGTTAAACTCGGCTAAACTCACACACGAACAAGCTGGGAGTACTTGTTTGTTCAAGGTTGGAGATAAAAACTGCACGAAAGCGGAAATCGGCTCATAAGAAGTTACCATTAAAAGAGCGTGCACGCGCTTCACGCTGCCTCTCAATGCCCGTCCTTGAATAACGCACCTGTTTTATTGTTATTGATATTTTAATTAATACTGACAAACAAATAAAGCGAAACTGTAACTTATTTCGAACAAAAAGCAGAGCAAAGTCAGCTTGACACAGATTTCTGAAGCGAAGGCTGTCGACAGAGACCATCAGAAACTTACAAGCACAGTATTAATCCATATTAACGTTACCCCTTATTCAGTCTGTCACCATATAACACAAGGGAAGAGAAACATTACCCCGTAATACAAAATATTTCATTATTATAGTTTTAAAAGAGTAATAACGTACCTGAATGATGGAGCTGCAAAAGCGGAGTTCTCCTTTTCAAAAATTAACCGTCACTCTCCAGGCTCTTCACCACCAGTCCACCAATGAATGACGTCACCAGAGGGCTTTTTCATGATTATTACTTTAAAACAATTTATTAAACCATAACAACACACTGTACAGTCTGAATAAACTGGTTATTTAATTAATTTCACAAAATAATTCGTCAAAAATGTTAAATATTAAGCATATATAAATATTAGTTATATGGTAATGTACAAACCTGCGTGAAACAAAAATCCCATCATACATTGATTAGGTTTTTGACCATAGCAGTCATTTTATTAGGTTTTGACTCAAAAAGCTTTGTCTCTCTGTGTTATAGCTTATTATTATTTATAATCTTTACTATATAATTATGTTATAAATCCCACATTATAGAACCATTTTAATCAAAAAGGTTCTTTGCACTCAAAGGGTTCTAAATAGAACCATTTTTTGGGTAAAAGGTTCTACTGGCCAAGTATAGAACCCTAGGGTTCTATATAGAACCTCAAGGAACCTTTTTTTTTAAGAGTGTACATGGAGCAAATAAAAACAAAGGCTGTGTATTTATACACCATTAAATGTGATTATAATGGAAGTCAATAGGGCAAAAACAGTCACCAACAGAAAATTAGGGAGAAAAAAAAAGAAAATCTAACAATGCATCAAATCCAATGTTGTTACTAATCATTCACATGTCCAAGACTGTGATAAAAGGTTAAAAAATCCTGTCTACAATTACTTTTTATATTGAAAATACGTCATTATGTGTTGTTTTGTTTTTTCCCACCAAATCAGTGACATAATTTGTAATCTTGGATATTGAAAAGTTAAAATCCAGTAGTTTTTAAAAACATTTAGTAGTTTTGATTTGGACTGATGTTGATTAACAGATTTATGCAAATAGAAATTTATCTGATGCACTTTTACAGCAGTTTAATTCAGTGGATGTTTTCATCGCTAATATAACAAAAGGGTAATAAATTTGAACATGGATCAAGTGTTAAACTACTTTAAGTCAAATACTAGTATCTTGCAAAATTACTAGCAAAATCTTACGTACTATCATCTTAATTTTTAGATTAAGATTAATCTAACTTCCTCACACACTCAAGATCTGGTCTCACATTCGATTTTTTTTTTTTCTGGCAAGCTGGCTCCCTCCAAAGTTAAATTTAAATTATTTTTTTTAAATTTTATTTAATTTTATTTTTTTAAATAATCTGTTTCCTTGTTGTATTTTTTTCACTGTATTAATCTATTATCATTATATTTCTGTATGCTTTTTTTGTATATTGCTTGTTTTATTGTCAAATGTTGTGTGAATGCTGGATGGACCAGATTTGTAAGTCGTTGTGTTTAAATGTCTAAAAAAACAATAAAGAAAGTTTACAAAAAAAAAAAAAAAAGATGAATCTAACTTATTAAGATCATCATCTCAATTATTAGAAATTTGATATTAAAATTATTATGTTCAAAAATGTGCTTCATTAAACAGCACTTGGAAAATATTTGAAAAATAATTACAATTTCCCAGGAAATCCCTAATTTAACGTGCTTCTTTATTTTAAGATAAAAGCCCTTTGATTCAGAACTGAGAGACAGCTTTTCACTTTGATGTGCATACAAAATCACTGATGTGTTTCACTGTCGTTGAAATGAAATACTGCTTTTGTAGTGCTTTCACACTGTTATAAGCCATTATGTTTTGAAAGGCACTTCTGACATCATCTACAGTATGCGTCTCTTTCATATACCCGTTTACATACCTCAATACACACACACACAGTCTTTATATAGTTAAATCCCATTCTTAGTCTCCTCAGGGTGTGGCTTCAACCCACGCTCCACGGATTGTACACTGCTTCTTCTGTTCTCTCTGGCCCACTGACTGTGTACAGTAGAGCAAGGTTCTGGCAGAGCAGCCAGGCCAGCACAACGTTAGCAATGTTTCCATCCAAAGCTGTGAATTTGCTATAAATAACACTTAAAACATTTGTGAATAAACCCTGTTTCCATCCCATGTGTTTGAGAAAACATTGTTTCTGCAAGCTGAGAAACCAGTCCGGTCCCACACGGAATTGGAACAGTTAATTCAAACTCATACAGTTTCATTTGATTTGTATGAAATGTATAATTTTTACAAAGAGCCGTGCCCCCTAGCCCCACCCCTCACCATACCCCTCATTGGGTATGTGGAAAGCATAATAAAATGTACGAATGAGATCATACAAATTAATACCAACTAGCCACTAAATCAAAAAGCTACGAATTGCTCTGATGTTTGCTGCATCCCAATTCACCGTCTTATACTACACTTTCAGAAATAAAGGTACACGAGCTGTCACTGGGGTGGTATCTTATCAAATGGTACACATTTGTACCTAAAGGGTCCATATTAAAACCATAAGGGTAAATTTTAGTACCTAAAAAGTACAAAACGGTTCCTTTTAAAATATTTAGGTACAAATATACACTTTTGAGGTACTAATATGGACCCTTTAAGTTCAAATTTGTACCTTTTGAAAAGGTACCTCCGCAGTGACAGCTCGTGTACCTTTATTTCTGAGAGTGTACACTGTAAAAAATGCAGGGTTCCACATCATCGACTTGTGTTAAGACCACAAGTCATCAAGGCATTAAGTTACCGTATTAGTTTTTACAAATTGAGTGTACTTTACAATAAATTGGATTGAACAGAAAACACTTAAGTCTTTCCCCCCAAAAATCGAGAATTGTGTTGTTTCAGCACAATTTAAATAAGTAGTTTAAACAAAAAGCAAATGATATTTTTCTAGTGTATGTCTTAAATGTGTGTACTTTTTTTATGAAGAAAAAAGTAGATACTTTTGAGTGTGTAACAGAAGAGTACACAAGCTACTTCCTCATTAACTAAACGTTGTGTTGCTTGGTTACATGGCATGTCAATAATCTTCACATCATTCATATTTCTCATTCATTCATTTTCTTTTCGGCTTAGTCCCTTTATTAATCTGGGGTCGCCACAGCGGAATTAACTGCCAACTTATCTAGCATTTGTTTTATGCAGCAGATGCCCTTTCAACCGCAACCCATCTCTGGGAAACATCCATGCATTCTCATACACACACATACACTACAGACAATTTCTTACCCAATTCACCTGTACCACATATCTTTGGACTGTGGGGGAAAACGGAGCACCCGGAAGAAACCCACGCGAACACGGGGAGAACATGCAAACTCCACACAGAAATGTCAACTGACCCAGCCGAGGCTCGAACCAGCGACCTTCTTGCTGTGAGGCAACAGCACTACCTACTGCGCCCACGTGTCACCCCCTTCATATTTTTTTCATATTTAATTTTCTATCATACTTATTCTATTTTTGAATACTATTTAGGAGGGATGGTATGCAAATTTTTTGTCTTACCTGCTTTCTGGAATCTTTTTTCACTGGAACACTGTCATTGTGGTCCGCCTTCGTACATGGCAAGCTAACTGGACAGCCAAGCTAACAGTGAGAAAGCCGTTCATACGTAGGTATGGTCAGCTGGTAACTGCGAAAAGGAACGGCATCATACCGCCCCGTAGCGTTCGTTTTAAAGACAAAGTGCAGCCATACGTAATTTGCGATCTCCAGAAATGTATATAGTTTTTAGAATAAGCATATGTTGGAAAAACAAAATAAAGTATCACTCAGATGTTCGCAGAACTACTAAAACTACATGAGAAATTATATGACACAAGATCGATTCACTGGTAAGTCTAATCTGAGGCAAAATTGAATGATTATTTTGTTGTCCATCAAAGTCATTTAATGGTAAATGTCTTTCCAATGTAATTTACGCACATATCTTTTTATTTGATTAAAATGTATCTGACTCAGTTGAGCGTATGCATTTATTATGCATATTTATAGAATTTATGCAGATCATAATATGGCCATAGAAATCCTAAAATGTGCGTAAGGGTAGGTGGATGAAAAGATATCTACCGAGACATTACTGCATTAGGGAGGGTTTGGTGCGTCTGTGTGCTGGGCTCTGCAGGAGTAGTGAAGGCATGACGTCAAGGCTGGAGAGCAGTCAGGATCAGACAGTAAATCACAGGGCATCCGCTCTCTCACCGCAAACACACCCGACTCGGCCGCGGGAGGACACGTCTGGACTCACTCCTACTCCCTCTCTCCATACACTCCCTTACTATGAGGCTCTAGGATTGGCTGGACGTAATGGCTGATGGCTTGCTGCTGAGAGGAGTGAGGTCCGGTGCTTTCCCTGGACTTCCCCTTGCAGTATGCCAGGCTTCAGGCTAGGGGCCTGAATAACAACTGAGATGCTATTTGTGCTCGTGGGCTTCCAATAAATCACATTAGACATGCCTTTTATCATTTATGTAGTTTGAAATGTTTTTGGCGGCTGATGCTGTTTGAAAAATGTGCCTCGGCTGGAGTCTGACCAAGGGAGAGTTTTGAAGGTAGAACTTTCCATGGTTATAATTGCTATGACGGGGTCTTTACAGAAGGTAGAGTGTTTAACATCCAATTAAATCACAGAATCACCAGCTTTAGCCCTCCTCGGAATGGGACCTACAGGAGAGCAGTGTCCCAGAGGAGTTTGGGCTAAATGTTATCTTATTTGTCAGGTAAATGGCCCCAAAGCGTGCAGACGTTTCCTTCTCCAGATGAGACTGTGTGTGTCTTTCTGATTTGGATCAGCAGTTCTCATTTAGGTAAACATGACTAGGCAATCCATCACTGGTGTAAAGAAGCTCAAGTTGTATTGCTCAGAGGTTACTCTTTTAAAGCTTTTAGAATTAATCAAACGCATTTATTTTTCATTATTGACTATTCACTGACTGGGTTATTGACTTTGTCTCAAATGTTTCTACTACAGTTCCTAAGAAATAAACAAATGTCTGACAAGTGTCGACTGAGTGAAAGTAACTAGAAGTAAAATTAGTGTGCGTAACATAGGTTATTTGACATTCAAACACACAATTCACTCTAAAAACGTCAAATACTCTCACCATTTACTCATCCTAAAGTTGTTCCACCATATGTAAATATATATATATATATATATATATATATATATATATATATATATATAAATTAATCCAGTTAATCTGGTTGGGTGCCCAGTTTTTATCCTATATTTTATTCTACATATTTACAAAATGATGACAGAATGTTCATTTTGGTGATAAACTATGCCTTAGTTTTAACTATGCTCAAAAATGAAGTTTTATTACTGTTATTATGCTGGTATCAACACTAGAATTATTCTAAGTGTGAACACCTAACTATGAATTATTGAATTATTTGATTCAAAACGACTCTTAGCTCCATTAGAGTTATTTGTTCGCCAATCAAACATCACTTTTTGCTGTGGTAGATGTTGTGTCATGCATGATTTTAGCCCCGATTTTGACTCTCCAACAGGCTTTGAGAAATCGTAGACAAATGCCTGAAATCATAATCAGTGCTTGTTCACACGGGTAACAATCACACAGTGTGAATTATCAAAGACGTGATCTGATGAGTCACCGACGCCAGAGATATTTGGCATACTAAATATCTGGACCTGTTGGCAACTCATATCCTGCCGTGTGAAATGTGTTCTGATTGAAAATAACATTGGCGATCACCTACAGCCAATAAGAGAGCAGCATCCACTAGTATGGCTATCTGCAGGCCAGCGGGAGGTTGGGGAGAAGTCAAAAGCGTTCATTTTCAGTTAATTTTGACCAAAGAAATGGAGGAAAAACTAGTGGAAATTTGGTAAGAGCACTGGTGTCTGTTTGACATGTCATCTGAGCAATATCACAAACGGGTTGAAAAAGAAAAAAGTTGAGGAGATATTGCTAATTCCCTTCAAAGTCTAGTGAGCAAAATAAGTACATTTTCTACACCGCTAGAGGCTTCTTTCTCATTATGTAGTTAATAACAAAAGATATATGCGACCTCATGTTGTTTCCATGTCATTTCTCATGGGTGTTTGGTTGTGAGATGTAATTTGTGGACTTAAACAAAGTTTAAAAGATTCTTCCCTGTCGCCAAACCATCATGCAGTGTGAACACAGCATCGACGAAACGCTACCCCAAACAGTCATGCAAGGTCAAAACATCAGTGACACGACTACTTTGAAAATCATGCAGTCTGAACTGAGCATAAGTCTAACAAAAAGATACATGATAAAAGTATAGTTAATATTTAGTAAGTTATTGTAGACTAGATTGTGTTTTTATTATCGATTTATTTAAGCTTAAACCATTTTAGTCAAATAAACTAAAACCCTGAATTGCCTACTATTGCAATCTGGCAAATCTGACCAGGGTTTCTCTTCTGAAAATAAACAGAGGACATCTGAGATTAAGATTTTGTTTTTATGAAGAGTATCTGAGAACCAGGAGAGTCAAACAAAATCTCTATTTGCTTTTCATTAATAGCAGTTCTGTCTCGAAGAAACTGAGAGGTTTTCTGATCATGTTTATGTTTTGTGAACATCGTTGCAAGTTTGAGTCTTGGCACGTATTGTAGGTGGGGGCAATGAATAACCAGCACTTTCTTCCACTCTCAATACCATGGCTAAAGTAAGTCCCATGAGCAAGGAACCAGAACTCCTGCTATCCGGGCAGCCCACTGCTTCAGCTGTTTGTTCAAGGTATGTGTGTGTAAGTCACTTTGGATAAAACTGTTTGCTAAATGCTAAATGTAAAAAAAAATGTTTCTTTCCTAATGAAACCCCAGCAAACCTTTCAGTCCGACAAGTAAATGCATTCAAATGAACAAGCCAGCGAGGGATTCTATAAAATGATATTGTTGCATTCAACTATTTAAAAACACGTTCTATTAGCAGTAAGTCTTTTCTATTGTCAGCTTGTTTGTATGTGTAAATGAAGCTTTTGAGAAGTCCTCAGGTTTAGTTCTCTAGTTGAATGGCGACATTCTTCACCGGTGCTGTCAAATTACCCAGAGACTAAATGAGACTAGTGAGGCTGTAGATAAGATTTGGAGGTGAAAACAACTACATTAACATAACCAATGAGTCAATTCTTTCTTTCTCATTAAGAGCATGAAAGAATTTGTGTCCAGGCAGCTTCATCCCCTGGACAATACGGTGGATTCCAAACAAGTGCTGCTGACGAGACCCCGTTCAGGAGGAGTGCTGCTTTCTGAAGTGTAATAGCCCTTATGTAGATGACGACACAGTCTGAGGCAAGAGGTTGGAGCTTATTTGCTTGAATGTTGCCATAACAGTAGGATAACAAGTAGTTGCAACCGATGTGTTGCCCTGTTTAATGAGGCATGATAAAGGAGAAAGGTTAAAGGTCAGATAGGTCTTTAAGAGCGTTTTAGCTTTTTAAATGCCACAGACATTACTCTGAGATGTTAATATAGTTCAAAACATGACTTGAAACTTCTCAAAGTTATCACACTGTGGTGTTCCAGACTTACAATGGTGAATAAAAGCCAACACAGCCCTCTGAGCTGTTAATCTATGGTGTACCTTGCCAACAAGAGACAAGAACTTTTTTATACCTCTCCACAGGAGCTCCCTGCCCCTCTCTCCCACAGCTCACTGTGGAGCTGCCCTGCTCTTTGAAGTGATATTTACTCTCTCATTCATCGCATGAGAAGAAGAAAAAAAACAGAAAAGAGGTAAAATAAAGAGAAAGAAACACCTGCCAGACAGCAAACAGCTCCCAAGGTCCACAGCTCCTCAACAGCAATCCCCATGATGTCATCGCAGTCACATGAAACACTGCAAGTTCTCAGTCTCTGCTCTGTGATTGGCAGACGCATTTAGAGCAGGGTGGCCCTTTGTGTAAAGTAGCCGGTGGTTGTCTGTGGCTTTTAGAAGTGGTATTTGGACAAGTCATTCTCTTATTTTTTAAATGTGAAGTACATCAAATAATCCATGTTTTAATTTAAAAATAAATCTCCAGTATATCTTTTGTTGACTAATAAAAGTAAGCCATTTGTTTACCTGCTAAAATTGTAAACACTGAGCCTCCTATTAGGCAAATGAACCATGGGGGTCCGAGCCTGTCTCTGGAGGGCCACACTTGAGCCTGCTAATCAAGAGCTTTAGACTTAAGGTGGGCTTAAACCGTAAAATGTTTGCTGACTGACAAGCTTGTAAATTATTTATTTCCCATCAGAAGAAGTTATACAGAAATCGTTGGAGCTCATATGGTTGTAACTCGTATCGTACCAAACTCATTTTTAAACATGTCGAAAAAGTTAGGGAGCTGTCGGCCTGAATTTGTGAGGTGCGTGTGGTTGAGCTGATCTGTTGATCTATCTGAAGCTGACCAATCAGGGGGACAAACTTGCTGAACTGTAACGCATGACAGAGTTGTCAGAGATGATAGTTTATCTATGGACTAGGCTTAATAATTCACACACAGAGTGACCAGGCATCCTGGTTTCCCAATGCTGAGAAATAATCTGTGTGTGTAGCAATCATTCAGGGCTTGTATCATTATTACACTCTTATGAGAGAGAAAGAGAGAGAGATAGAAATAGGGGCTCTGAAGCAATAAAATCAATGTCTTCTTCTTTCCACCTTTTTTTGCATGGAATTTTATGTGATTTCTTCAGAATTCAACAGGCCATAAAACTTTGCTGTATATAACTGCATTGTAAAAAAAATCCGTAATTTTACGGTTTATTTTCGACAGCTAGGGTGCCGGAAAAAAGCGTAAAATAACGCTCGTTAAATTACAGAAATATAACGGATATTAAATTACAGAACTTTCCTTAAATGGACATTTCTGGTAAATTTCTGTAATTTAATATCCGTTATTTTATAGTAATTTTTTGTAATTTAACGGCTGTTATTTTATGGCTTTTTTCTAGCACCCGAGCTGCTGGAAATAAACCGTAAAATTATGATTTTTTTTTACAGTGTGCATCTAAATAATTTTCACATTCTCATGATGTGTGCATGGATATATAATCTTCTGACCATCCGAATCCACACTATAAGTCTGTGACATTGCGAGTGCAGATTAAGTGTGCCTTTTGGAATTTGACACTTGAGATTGGACTTCCAGACAAGTGTGCGGAATCTGGTTGGTGTTAAAATCTGCAGGATGGGTGCATTGAGAGCGTTTGGGGTGTTTGTACAGTAGCAGGTATGCTGAGCGAGAAGTTGTTCAGCTGGTGTGCAAATTTAAATACAAATTTGCTTTCAGAAGTAGAGGACAAAATTTGATGACTTGCCAAAATATGCAAAGATAAACAATGCAGTAAAACAAGAACAAACATTGAAAATGCCATTGCAAGACGGAGACAAATACATTACAGAAAAACTGGTGAGGAGAAACTAATGGATAAATTAAATGGAGATTAAATGGATAAATGCGGGAGTAAGGTAAGGGTAATTGAGAATGTGACTGACAGGCAACAGTCTAGCCATGGCACAGCTAGAGGTTTCTCACTTTTGTCTCTCTCACTGACTACTTCATCCAAATGAGATTCAAAAATAGTCAAAGCATAAGTGACCATGAGTCCAAGTCCATAAATATCTGTCTGTTTAGCTGTACCCTCTTTATTTCAACATAGGTTCATTCTGAAAACGTACCACTATATACATTAATGATCATTAATAATGCAGCCAGAGGAACGTATGGCTGCATTTCATCTTTAAATTGAACGTTACAGGGCGGTATGACGCCATTCCTTTCAGGGCTTACCAGCTGACCGATAACCTCTGTGTGGACAGCTTTTCTGCTGTTACCAGTTTGTCCAGTGGCTCGCCACGTATGTTTGACGATTTGAAACACAGAATGGGTTTTACAGTCACTACGAGCTTCGAGCAAAAAACGGCTCCAGAAAGCAGGTGAGACAAAAACAAAAGTTAAAAAAATAAAATAAACAAATAACAAGGTGGGAATATGAAAAAATCTGAAAATGTAGTAAAGTCAGTCTGCTGTGAGGGCTTTTCTTTTTCTGGATTGCTTTTAAAAACATGAGTGGTTGGGTTTAGGGAAGTGGGTGGTTGCTGGTCAATCGGTGCTTTTTAAAACACTATCGGTTGGATTTAGGGAAGGAGGAGGGTTGGTCAGTCAGTTGACAGTGGCCTCTGGTGGATTTAAGAGAGCAGGTGCGAGTGTTACTTGTGAGAGAAATTTGAGATCTCAAAAAGCATACACAGCAGCCTGTGGCAGATTCGCAAAAACAAAAACTGCAAAAAGAAAAAAAAAGTAGCTCCTGGGATGTATTTGGTGCCCTTCAGAAATGTATATAGGGGTACGTAATCAGAATGAGCCTGGGTTGCTTTATTTATTCATTTTTTATTTAGCTATTTTTGCCTTTATTTGACAGGACAGTATGGTGACAGGAAGTGAAGAGGGAGAGAGAGAGGATTGGGATTGTGAAATGTCCACAAGCCAGGACTTAAACTTGGAACACCTGTATTGCTGTTGGGTTATTTGTTGGCACAATGACCACTAGATTAATGGTACCATACCTTTTTTTTTTTTTTTTAGATGTGATTTGATCTACACTTTATTGTTGTTGTTTACTGTAGATCCACACTGATTGTCTTTGTATTTCACACCTGGGAGACCTGAAAGTCCAATAATTCATTTGAGCTAGGACTGTCCTTACTGCAATACACCTAGAACACGGATTGCAATTGTAATTGTTAATAGTGTGGGCATGTTATCTCGTAATTGACAGCATGTCTCACCAATGATGGAGAAAACTTTAATTCCTTACTGGGATGCCTGATGTAAAACACATAATTAAATTTCTCTAGGTTTATTTTCCTGTCTTAAGTTTTTCCTTCACTTTCATCAACTGGTGAAGTTTGGTCCTTGCTGTTGTCGCCACTGGTTTGCTTGGTTTGGCACTTGTGTAGCTGCGGATCTGTGGAGTTGCTCTTTAGTGTTTCAGCTTTCAGCAGTGATTTTTACAGTACACCAAACTGAAGCAGTATCTATTTACAAGAATTTCATCTACGTTAAGCTTCTTTGACACAATCTACATTGTAAAAGCGCTTCAGAAATAAAGATTAATTGAATTGAATTTGATAAATGGTAGAGGCTGTATGGTATCTGTATTAGATAGATAAGCAGCATACATATACAACACCTCTAAGTATTAGTGCAGCCATTAATGGTCTTTCAACATCCAGACATCTCTGTGTAACTATCTTGCATGTCTTACAATATTAGATTGATTTTGACAAGCAGTGCAATTAAATAATGTCGGGCACTGATATAAAACAGGTAAAATATGACTTTGTTTAAACTTCAAAGGACGAGAGCGACAGTCTGCTGAAAACACAAGCTGTTCGCTTTCCATGATTGTCTCAGTTTTAATCAAACAGGGTGAGCTGCATGCTGGGAACGAAGTTTCACTCTTAGGCACCAAGAACAACACGGGCTTGCCTAAACAATGGGAAACTCAAAATAAACCTCAGCTCCTTCACTCCCTTTCCAAGCTCCCACTGAGGCCAATATGATAAGGGAGGCAGGAGCAGGACTTCAAGACATTTAGGCCTTTAATGCATTATGAGCTTCACACAGCGAAATCACATTAAATACTTTAATTCTTACTGTTGGGGTGGGGTTGCTGAGGTGAACACTTAGAGGGGGGTTTGGTTGGTTCCTCCAAACTCTCCATTTGATTAAAAACACCCCTTCATGGGTGCATGTGTGATACTTTCATTACTCTCAGGCAGTACTTTATAGTCTGGTGTCCATGAACAGTTATTGTGGTGTGATGCCCCATAGTATCTGTTTACGGCTCTGAAAATAAATTTTTATGAGTGGCGTTTAAATCTTTTTACAGGGTTATCCCGTTTTTGATTACTAATTTCGATGATGATGGGAACGATGCAAGGTAAACTGGTAGTGTACAAATTAATGGTTTCTATATACACCACTACAGCATGAGAATGAACATCAACATCATATTTCATACCGAATGATGCTGTTGGATTGATAAAGATTTATGTGTTCCTAGAATTCACAGTGGCATCAATACATAACCTTAATGTTTTACTGTGATGGGACCCAAGATAGTGTTGGGTGCTTTGGAAAATAAATGAATTGAGCTTTCTCTTACTTCTAAACTTGCTACTAACTATGTTTACGTTGTGGTATTTTAACGGCCACTCCTTTAGACATTGCTAGGGCCAGACAGAATCTGCAGACATTTTTTGCTATTTCTGCAAAAAAAAAAAATTTAAATCTGAGGATTTATGCTGCATAATTTTGGGAGTATTATAACTAAAACCTTAATATATGACATAAAAAGTAATACCTTTTTAACTTTTATTTAATGTTTACAATACAAATCCAATTAGATCCACTTTATTTGATAAATAAAGCAAGTCTCTCACATAAAATCTCGACTAAAACACAGTTACTTTACAAACTGTATTGTAAATAAATCGTATAAATATTTTCATGTTAGCCAGTAATATTACTGAACTTAATTTACAAACTGAATAAATATTAATGTACACACATTTACAACAGTAAATAAACAGAATCAATGATGGGCTAAAAATCTGCGGAAATCTGCGGAATTCTGCGCGCACAGATTCCGTGTGGGCCTAGACATTGCATTGACCATGAATAAGCTTTCAACTACATGTCAACTAGCAACCGTTAGAGTTGTAGTGGACTGTTAGTTTAGGTTTTGGGAAGGTAGAATAAGTTGACATGTACTTGTCAAGTGACAAGTAGTCAGTGACTGTCTGTTGAAGGCCATCAAAATAGTGTTAGCATTAGCAGACAGTCTACTAAAATGCTAATGACTACTAGTTGATGTGTAGTTGCAAAGGTGCTTCAGAATGTCGGAAGTGGACCAATTTTCTTTTTCAATGACTTTAAATAAGATGTTGATTTTATTTGGATTTAACAATAAGAACAAGTGATGTTCTTCTCATACTATAAGACATTTACCTAATTTATGCTATGGATTTTTGCTTTGCAGATTTTAAAAGTATTAATTAACATAGTTTTTGAGCTCTGTTTCACAAAGATAAGTTCTATTTTGTTTTGTCTTCACCTGGCACTTTCACATTTTGTGCTGTTCCTGCTAGCAAAGGCTGCTGATGGATATGATCTACATGAATTTTCAATACTTTTCCTAAAACAAGAGTCTGTCCCACTCTAGTACTAAGATATACCACTTCATTTCATTGTTTAGAGTGCACTTTGTAGCATTTGTTGCTGGAACAAAAAGGATGATGCTTTCTTACGTTGTCTCTGGTAAAATAACCAACTATTTGAATAGAGTAATTCCAACCTTGTACCTGCATACCAAATTTTTTGACCCTTTTATACCTGGCCTGAAAATGCACATTGAAACACAAATAGGTTATAAAGAGGGCACATTCCCATTTTACATGTTTTCTCTTATACCAAGTGTCAACCACATACCATAATTCATTAAGGAGAGGATAAATGGCAGATATAAGTTAGCATTTTGAGGTCTTGCCATCTAACATCGCAAAATAAGCTTGTGCAATGCTTACAATTTCACAAAGGAAAATGTATCTGGCTAGTGCATTTTAACAGCACATTCCTCATTGTAAAGAATTAGATCAATGGATGAAGACACGGTTCTTGTGACATTCGATGTGCTAAAGGTGGAGCTCAAAACATTTCAGACTCCATTTACACCTGTATTTAAAGCCTTCGACTTTTGATTAACAAAAGTGCATGTTAATATCAGATTTTATTCTCCTGCTTACTGCATAAACACCCATATCTTTTCTCCTGCATCCACACCAAACAAATCAGAACTTCAGCTGTGTTTGAGTCTCAATCTTTCCAGAACCCATTCCCACATAATTTCCTGTCCTCTTTCCACTTTGTTAACAATGAGTGTGTTTGCTTGTGCAACAGCGTGCTGATAGCTATCAAACATCAGCTCAATAACAACACCCTGGTGAAGACTGTTTTTATAATTTGCTCCAGTTTTGATTTAAATTATGAACAGAAATGTGGACATTGAATACATTTTCAGAAGAATAGAATGATCACGTTCTCAGGCAGTACTGATCAAGCTGTTTTTAAGCATAATCAAGGTAGACACACAAATTAAAAGGTTCCAAAAATAGAAAACAACCTGATTAGAGATCCCTGATCAATTTATCCTCCGCTTCTTGCTCACTCCCCCCTGCTGACAAGAGTTCCTCCCCCTCAGCTTTGGAGGACCTTGTGATTTGAGAGCCCTTCTGTTCAGACATACCGATGAGCCCCAGGGCAACGTTACCCCCAAATACACAACACTCTCTCTGTCGGACCCCCTGTGAGCTCAGACCTGCTGAAACGGCTGCTGGCCATGTATGTAAATGTTGTTAACTTGCGGCCCCAAGCTTCTCTGCTTGCTCTCTTTACATCAGCCATGTGTCATCTCACTGCCTGTGACATCTATAGCACATTCATCCAGAGCTGTGCTAAATGAATGGATTTTATCGAGTGAGATTTGTTCCTTTTGTTCACCATACCATTAGTGTCTTCTCCATTTAGAGGCGAGAGTCTATGTGTGTTTTCCAGAGCAGAAGCAGACACCTCTACACACAGTGCACTTCCCTGCTGCGTCACTCTTTTCCAGTCCGAAGCTATTTCTGAGCATATTGACGGGTCGCCCAGCTGTGCCGCTGAGACTCTGCTAAATACTGACCCTAAGCCACAGGTTACAAGTCCAAATCCTTCTCATTAGGGCCCTAATTGATTGTAATGTGGCCTTTGAGAAGCACTCCCTGCTACGGGGTGGTACTACACTTACGGGTTCCCCCGCTGTCCCTTTCCTGTTGTCTGCATCGGGCGCCAGCAGGGTCTGCGGTTCAGCTACAATCTGCCTTCGCAGACGGAATCATTAAAGCAGGGGGGTGGCACGAAACCTTTCATTGTGGTTGTTTCTGTGTACCAGCTTGAGCCCAGGACAGTGTCCACTCTGCCTTCCCAGCAGGAGAACCCCATCCTGGGCAGGACATTGTTGGGCTCTCCCCTTGACTTGCTGCCTGCTGCTTGAGATGCATGGGTTTGATTTTAATGCCAAGTCCTTGGACTAAAGCCCACCTTGCAGGGGAGCTAGGTCAATATTGGTTTTGAGAGCATGTGGAAAAATGTCAAAATGTTAAGTTCTATTCACTTTCCCCTGCGCTGTTTGTTTCTGCAGTGAAAGGCCTAGTGGGCCATTAGTGTAAACAGCGCTTTGTCTCACAGCTCAGGGTCCGGCAGGAGGGGACAGAACAAAACACAGATATAGAGATTAAAGTCTGGCCTTAAAATGGCAAAACAGCAGGCCTTACAGAGACCTTAAAATGACAAAAAAAGCAGAGATAAAGAAAACAAACTGTAATCATCCCGCTGTCAGGAGAATGAAATGAAATGCATCTTTCCAATAACTCTCTCTGTCTGAGGTCGGAGAGCATTAAGAGCTGGAAAAAAGTAAAAAGCTTTGTTTGAAATGCAGGGCGAATTAACATTTAACACATTAGCCACAAACAATTAACTCATGTTTCACATGATTCCCTTAGAAACCTGAGGACTATTACAAAATTATGTCTCTTTAAATGTTGATACAATTTATTCAATTAAGCAGTGGGGGCTGATACATACTATTCATACAGTATAATTGCTTATTTTCTATCAAACGGTAGTTTACAGACAAAGTTTACCATTCATTTTTAAATAAAATAATAAACAGGCACCACGGTGGCGTAGTGAGTAGCACGTTCGATTCACAGCAAAAAGGTCGCTGGTTAGAGCCTCCGCTGGGTCAGTTGGCATTTCTGTGTGGAGTTTGCATGTTCTCCCCATGGTTGCGTGGGTTTCCTCCGGGTGCTCCGGTTTCCCCCGCAAGTCCAAAGATATGCAGTACATGTGGCCATAGTTTATGTGTGTGAATGAGAGTGTATGGATGTTTCCCAGAGATGGGTTGCGGCTGGAAGGGCATCCGCTGCATAAAACAAGTGCTGGATACATTGGCGGATCATTCCGCTGTTGCGACCCCGGTTTAATGAAGGGACTAAGCCGACAAGAAAATGAATGAATGAAAAATAATAAACACTCAAATAAGCAATTAGTTTCACAATATTCCAGCCTGGTTTCATTCCGCTGATTAATAAAGGGACTAAGCCGACGCGAAAATGCATGAATGAATGAACGTTCCAGTCTGATCTCATGAGGAAATGTTAATATTTTACACTTCGTCAGTTCAGTGGCTAATTCGTATGAATTTGTACAATCTCATTCGTACAATTTTGTATGATTTGCTTATCCCCAAATGACGGCTGGGTTTAAGGGTGGGTTTTGCTTTTTAAAATCGTACATTTTCGAATTACTGAATTAGCCACTAAATCAAAAAGTTACGAATTAAATTTAAATAGCATTGATTATTCCCAATATATTAAATGCAATACATTACATCTTAATGTACACGTTAAAATGAATATATTTAAACTAGAAGTTTCAAATGAAGTTGTTCAAAAGCAGTAGTAAGAAACTACTTTGTAATTTTTCTGGTAAACATGCATACTGAAGCCAATAACCTACAGTAAATACAACAAAAGTACCGAAAATACATACACTGTACATACAACACATTACAAATAAAATATTCTGTTTAACAGCACTAAGTTTTGCGAATCACTCAAATTACATTTTATAAAAGTGTAAATGTAATACTAAAAAGGACTCTTTTACTCTTTTTCTTGAGAAACACTTTTTTCAAGACCCATTTGCAGTATATCTAATAAGGGTTGTGTGGAAAAAGTCAGACAGATAGAAGAGATGCAGCAGATAGAAGAGAGTCTGGAGTTGGAGCTGTTGTGAAGGCCAAACTCGTGAATCACTCATAGCTCATTTTCTGACACTGAGATTAACAAGACTAGTCTGATGTTTAGGCAGGTTATGGTTAAAAAGTACAATAATGCCAACCACAATATTGCACAGACAATTAAGATGGAGTAAGATACTCTGCCCACATACTGAGAGGGATAATGTTAAAACACTGCAATAAACACTTCTTCCCAACGACAGACATGGTTTCTAAATGATATTTAAGTACACAAATCTAATTTAAACAACAACTCTCAAGCCAGAAGGAGCGTCAGTTTGTCATTAATTCAATTTAATTCATTAATTTATTTATCTACCTTCCTTTTTAAAAGTACTTTGAATTATTTCACAAACTATTTTAATCTATGACCACCAAAAGGATCCTGTTTTACATGATCTGGTAAAAACCTTCCATACTTTCTTTGAAATTCAAATGGTTAAAGGCAAATCCCACCCATTGATTTCAACCATTTGTGGAGTGATTCAACTTGTATTTCTGCTTTTCAGATTTATCTTTGTAATCAATGGATGAAAGTGTCATTTAAAAGGGGAAACAGGGGGTCTGGGGGAAATAACATCCCAATATTTGAGTAATATTATTTAAAATGTAATGTATATCTAATTTATCTCTATATACACATTCTCTAGACTAGGGCATCAAAGCTAAAAATGCACAACAGACCTATTTATGACCATGAAAATCACTCCACAATATAACTTTCTACTGGAAATGGATGTCATTGTGAGAAGGCAGCTGTTTTACAGCCGTCCAGCCCCTTCCTCTCGCTTTGAGCCATCCTTTCTCCTCACGACCCCAAGGGAACGTGCCACTTTTCCCTCAATGACTTCAGCTAAACACGCAACAGTAAAACTGTTCTCTCTCCTCCTCCCCTATTTGCTTTCACCACATTCTGCTCTTTTATTTGTCTGCTCTGCCTTTTATTGCCCAGGTAGCCATTGTCACATCTAGATGGCTTTTTGTTGAAGAAAGGAGGAAGAAAACAGTTGCATTTTAACATGAACGCAAGAGCTTGTGATTAAATTATGTTGAAGCATTCATTTTCAGGAGAGCATTTGATTGGACAAAAATCTTTTCAGTGCAGGATGAGTCATCAATATATATATATTTATTTTAAGATAAGATGAGATAAGATAAGCAAAACACTTTGAAAATATTGTACCACATAAGAGTTTACACCTTAAAGGAAATCTAGTCAACTGTGTATTTGGACTTTTGCATGTGTATTTGGTACTGTGTATTTGGAATCTGGATATTTATTTAAAGAGGACGAACACTTTTAGATTCCATTTACAAATGTATTTAGTGTCATCCACTTGTGGCTGGACTGTTTTTATGCTATCTTGTGGAATAAAACATTTGGATGCAGTATGTTTTACAGTGATCAGTGGTAGCTTTATGTAGACAGACATGCACTAACCCAAATACAACATTAGCAGCCTCATCGCCATTCTTTACAGCTGCTAATGGGATAATTGAGTATCCTCACACCTCAAGAAACATCTCAGACTTCGTTCACACATTGTTGTTATTTATGGCTGTATGTTAGTACTGTAGGTCTCCCACACTTCAGGTGTCAGGCAAGGGCCGAGCTGACGCCTCTGTATAAACAGAACCATACATCAGCATTACAAGCTTTATTCACACTGGCTCTCCACAAACAAGTAACGTTTACATGGGCAGCCGTTCCACTGAGGTCATCAACTTTACCACACATACTCCCTTCAGTTGTCTGTGCAGACTCTTAAAGCAATAAATCAGAATGTTGGAGAGAATGAAGGCTATGACATGTAATATTCAGATATGCTAGATTTGTCAGTTAATTACCTCTTACGGACTATATGAGGTCCAAACAAAATCTGCTTCCCTCCAAATACAATGGGGAATTACTCCATTCAAAACCCAGTGTCAGTGGTAACAAAGAGTTAAATCTCTGGAGGATTGGCAGCCCATATTGACCTGTTCAAGAAAGCAAGGGAAGTGTTTTTTTCTTTCTTTTCTTTTCTTTTCGTTTTTTTTTTTGTTTTGTTTTTTGCAGTTTCACTATCCAGCGAAGCTCCTGTTGTTTCCAGAATCCATCACGACCCTTAAGAAAAACAAGTTTATTTGTTAAGTGTACTATTAGTATATTATTTTTTGTCTGGTTTCTAGTCCAACTATCTACAAATTTTTAGATCAAGAGGCGTTTTCTAGACAAGCAAAAAAATTGTCTTGTTTTCATAGAGAAAATGTCAAAAATAAGTCCAAAATGCTTTGAAATAAGTATATTTAAATATTATTTTTGAAATAAGATTGTTTTTTGCTTGTTTTAAGGAAAAACTCATCTAATTTAGACATATTATTTGAGAAAACAAGACAATATATGTATTTTTTCCTTTGCATACACCATACAAAGTGAGTTACCAAGCAAACTGATGTTGCCAGAAAGGTTGTTCATTCATTAATTTTCTTTACAGCTTAGTCCCTTTATTAATCTGGGGTCACCACAGCGGAATGAAGCGCCAACTTATCCAGCATATGTTTTACACAGTGGATGCCCTACCAGCCGCAACCCAGATCTGGGAAACACCCCTAAACACTTATTCACACACTAATACAGTACAGCCAATTTAGTTTATTTAAATCACCTATACCACATGTCTTTGGACTTGTGGGGGAAACCGTAGCACCTGGGGGAAACCCACGCGACCACGAGGAGAACATGCAAACTCCACACAGAAATGCCAACTGACCCAGCCGAGGCTCAAACCAGCGACCTTCTTGCTGTGAGGCGATTGTGCTACCAACTACGCCGTTGTGGCGCCCCAGAAAGGTTGTTCATAAGCAAATAGATAGGTGAGACAAATGCATTCTATTACAAATCATAAACAAGTAATTTGTGTTGTTGTTGTGGTTGTTGCTTTTTTTTTTTTTGGTGTTATAGAAAAAATTGACAATAATTATCCTAAACCTTATTTATCAGAAGTATGTCCCAGTAATGGCGCCACTGTGGCCTAGTGGGTAGCACGATCGCCTCACAGCAAGAAGGTCGCTGGTTCGAGCCTCGGCTGGGTCAGTTGGCATTTCTATGTGGAGTTTGCATGTTCTCCCCGTGGTTGTGTGGGTTTCCTCCAGGTGCTCCGGTTTCCCCCACAGTCCAAAACATGCGGTATAGGTGAATTGGGTGAGCTAAATTGTCCGTAGTGTATGTTTGTGAGTGAGTGTGTATGGATGTTTCCCAGAGATGGGTTGCAGCTGGAAGGGCATCCGCTGTGTAAAACAAATGCTGGATAAGTTGGCGGTTCATTCCGCTGTGGCGACCCCTGATTAATAAAGGGACTAAGCCGAAAAAAAGAAAATGAATGAATGAATGTCCCAGTAATAATCATTGCTGTGAAAAAGAACAAAAAAATGCTGTCATACTAGCCTTTGCCATTTATTTTACATGCTGTCAAACTTACGTTTAAGTATCTTTTTGTATTTTCACAGAAATTTAAGCTGAAGCATGCAATAAGCTTGCATTGAAATATACAGTGTGATCTGCTGAAAATGTCTTGTTGATACCAGTGTTGGGTTGAGAATGGATTGAGCTTATAGATATGCAAGAGTGACACAAATAAACACTCATTACAGCTTTTAGCAGAAGTTCTGAGCTCTGCAGAAGAGCTTTTATGAACAAACAACACATCAAACCAAGAAGCAGATAAGCTACAGCAGCAGATTGGCACACCAGTGAAAACCAAACTATTATTCAAAATGTGACTGAGTGTTAAAACTTTGTCTGCAACATTTCACTTTGACACCACACTGTATCCACATTATATTCTCATCTTGTGATGGCTAAATAATAAGACAGTGAGACATAAGACATTCACCACATCTATGCCTATGCCATGAGCAGGGCCAGACGAAATCTGCGGACATTTTGTGCTATTTCTGCGGAGTATTTCGTCAAAAATCTGCAGATTTATGCGGAATGATTTTAGGAGTATCATAACTAAAAAAATTAAGTATGAAATAAAAAGTAATACCTTTTTAACTTTTATTTAATGTTTACAATGCAAATCCACTTTATTTGGTAAACAAAGCAAGTCTCTCGTATAAAATCTCTTCTAAAAGACAGAAAATAGTACTTTACAAACTGTATTGTAAAAAAACCATATGAATATTTTCATATTTATCAATATTTTTCCTGAAATTAATTTGAAAACTGAAAAAATATAAATTTACACACATTTAAACCAGTAAATAAACAGAATTAATGATGGGCTAAAAATCTGCAGAAATCTGCGGAATTCTGCGCGCGCAGATTCCGTGTGGCCCTAGCCATGAGGAATTAAGGCAGTTCTAAAACCAAAAGGTTGATAGTAAAGATATAAAAATTTGCCATGAATCAAAAATTAAGACAATCCTTTTATCCCCTGTTGTGACATTTCTAAAATGAGTAAAAATGTAGGGCAGAGCTTAATTCCGTTCTTTGGGAATCGACTGGGTTATTGGAGGATGGGCATAGCTAACTGGGATGTAGCTAACTAAATGAATGAAGACTTGAATATCAGTTTGACTTTGTTATGGATGATTTTTGTACAACAGAATCACCTTCTACACCTTCTGGTACAGAATGTTTTCAGAGGAGCTAAATTTTACAGAGGGAATCTTATCTAGGGTGGCACGGTGGCTTAGTGGTTAGCACTATAGCTTAACAGCAAGAAGGTTGTTGGTTTGAGTCCCAGCTGGGCCAGTTGGTATTTCTGCGTGGAGTTTGCATGTTCTCCCCGTGTTCGTGTGGGTTTCCTTCGGGTTCTTCGGGTGCTCCCACAGTCCAAAGGCATGCGCTATTGGTGAATTGAATAAACTAAACTGGCTGTAGTGTATTAGTGTGTGAATAAGTGTTTAGGGGTGTTTCCCAGTACTGGGTTGCGGCTGGTAGGGCATCCGCTACATAAAACATATGCCAGAATAGTTGGCGGTTCATTCTGCTGTGAGCTCTGAAATAGAGACTAAAGCCCTGCTCACGCTGTGAGATTTCAGCCATGATTTTGTCATTTGAGACAAATTTTGCAAATCCTAAAAGATTCCTTAAATCTTAGCCTAAAATCTGGGGTCTTTGATCGTTGGTTTGACAAGTTCACAGACAGCCGTTTAATGCCCGTTGCGATCAGATTTTTCCTCCAATGAAGTTCTGGCACTGTCAGAAGATTTCAGACACTTTCCTGCAGTGTGACGACAGCTGCGATGAGCGTCAATTCAAGAACCAATAGGAGCACCAAATATGATGACTCAATCCATGCGTCAATTTAAATGACTGCGGGAAAATGTCAAAACTGTTTTTTTTCTACCTGGTTTTATTATTGAGGCATGCTGTGTGCAAACTTGCCGCTACAGTTTGTTCACATTTGCTGTAAGGAATCATTTCAGAATGCAGGATGTCATTGGTGGATGACTTCAAACTCCGGGGGCGTTTTCTTTCGTGTTTGGCATGTCTCCTTTGTCGTTCAGTCTGACTTTATGATAGCTGAGATCTTACAGTGTGACATGTGAGCCATGTTAACAAAAAAAAAAAAAACGCACAGTGTGAGCCAGCTTTACGCTGAAGTAAAATGAATGAACGAATCGTATCTCATTCATTCAAACTACTGCATCCCACAAAAGCAGGACAGAAATAAGAGATGTATATTTAAAAAAGGGCCACCAAAGCTCCAAAAATGCCAATTTATTAAATTAAAAAGGTTTATACAAGGCGTGTAGCGTTACTAACACAGGCTCTTCATCAGACTGTCTGAGGTCAGACTGCCAGAAGTGAAGAAAAGTCTTTTCGAGAGGGGAGAAAAGGTTGTAGTATCTGATTAAAGGTTATAAGGACAGACGACCTTTGACAAAATAATATAAATAAGTTTACAGATACATTGTTTATAAAAAGCACTATATGCAAATAAAAAACCAAGAAGAGTAAACTATGATTTCATGCTGACTTTAAAGGAAAAATGTCAATGGTGGAGATGTTATGTCATTTTTATTTGTCAAAAGAATGAGAATAAGACACTCAAAGAATATGACACTCAAAAACAAACAAATCCTCACGCAACATTCCACTGTTTTGACTGTACTTTGATAATGTCATATCGTTCAGATCATAGAGAGTAGGTCACTTATCATTCCCTTGCTACTGCTCATGTAAACATGCTGGTGTGACTGATCAAGCAGCGTCTCAGTCTCAGCTTGACAAGCCTGTGCTCAAATCTTTGTGTTCACACAGACACTTGTCAAACTGGATTTGTCTGAATCATGTCAACTGTAAATCTCTCTTGAAAAGTGTTACATTCACAAAGGTGTGTTTGCCTTTGACAGACATGCTAATGGTAAAAAATACAGTGATGCAATCTTAAGATGACTTTCAAACACGTTCAGTCCCAAAACAAACTGTCCAGTCAGCACCACAGCAGTCTGGTGAAACAGTCTCCCAATGTTCAGCTACTCAACATTGGCTTGGTTTTTATGCTGTTTTAGCTATCTATAGCATCTACCTGGGGGTAGATGGAAAGAAGTGTGAATAGCTTATGACCTGGGTGAGAGGGGTCTTGTATGTTACCTGTCTCTTTCCTTATTCAGGAGATTTACAAGTACTGAAGGTTGGTCAGATGCACACCAATAATCTTCTCAGCTGTCCTGACAGTCCACTAGCTTTCTGATGTCTGATTTGGTGGCTAATCCAAACCAGAGAGTAATGGAAGACCACAGAACTGACTCAATGGCAGCAGAGAAAAACTGTGTCATATGTCAATGTTGACGGATGATCCACTGAAGAGCAGCTCCAGCACTATGCCAATATTAGCAATTAGGATAATATCAGTAATAATTCATTATAATTCATCACTGACCACTTGTTGGTCATTTGGGATCAGTATGGGAAAGCAGAGTGGATCTGAATGAACGGTGTCCAGTCACTGAGCCTCGTCCCCAGAGTCCAGCCCGGGATCAATTCCGCCAATACGGATCTGTTCTCTCCACGCCACCGTGTAGCCCTTTACTCTCTCCATCCAGACTCATTTACATGTTGTTATTGTCCACCGTCTGCAACGTAATCCGATCGCTTCTACAGCACACACAAAACCGACATGAGACACAGGCCCTGCGTCCCATTGTGAGGCCGTATTTCCCATGAACCATGGACAAAGGTGAGAGAGGAAGGCTAGGAGAGAGCAGAACCGACGTGAGAGAGCAGGTGGTGCCAAACCCGACTCTGTGTCTGAGGTTACTGAACCCAAACCTGTAGCCGAAGCAGCAGAGATCAAAGCCATATATGCTGGAGTCTTCTGCATGTCTCTGCATTGAAGTACAATGTGTGCTGTCTGGATTTGAACAACTACTGTGGCTTAACTGTACAAACATTTAGGCACTTGTGCAAAATTACTGTAGTTAGGATGCTTTCAAAAATAATACATAATAAGATTTTTATAAGTAACTTCTATGAAGTAAATTAAATCAACATTTGGAATAACCACCCACCATTTAAAACTGCTTTTGTCCAAAATATGTTTCAAGAGTTTACACTTAGCTGATGAGAGAAAGCCCTGAGCTCAGAATATTCTTGTTCCCGGGGGTCCCTCCCGTTTGAAGGGTGAAAGGAGAGTTTGAGCTCAGGTAAGTCTCGAGAACTCCCCTGCTCGTGAACATGTTGAGATATGTCTGACTAGAGTTGCCTTAAGATGCTATTTTAAAGTAGTCAATTTACTTATGTTGTATGTTTTTGGACAGTGGGAGGAAACCGGGGAACCCGGGGAAAACACACACGAACACGGGGAGAACATGCAAACTCCGCACAAAAACGGCAACTGGCTTGGGGAGGGCTGAACCAGCGGCGTTCTTGCTGTGAGGCAACAGCGCTAACCACTGGGCCGCCGTGATGCCCTATCAGAGAAGGGGAGAAGTTGGGGTGGAAGGGGGGATTCTTCAAGATGAAGATGACTGGAGTAGAAAGCTCTGGTAATTTATAGTGTGTCAGGGTTCGTCTGATTGGTCCCAGTTGTGTTCAACCATAAGCACGTGATCCTCTCGAAATTAGTTTGCACACACACACACACACACACACACACATATATATATATATATA
>CAIGQQ010006052.1:12278810-12321718 GCA_903798035.1 Danio albolineatus | reverse complement strand
ATCTATCTATCTATCTATCTATCTATCTATCTATCTATCTATCTATCTATCTATCTATCTATCTATCTATCTATCTATCTATCTATCTATCTATCTTATCTATCTATCTATCTGTCTGTCTGTCTGTCTGTCCATCTTTCCGTTGCTTCATCTTTCAGAGTCTTTCTTAAAACAAAATGTTGTCATCATAACGACAATTTATTTTCCTGTGTTAAAGTGAGATACAACAGCTAAAGCCCAAACATGATGCCATTTCCTGAAAGATAAGTAATCTAAATAGTATTTAAAAATAATGATGACTTTATTGGTGATTTCACAAAATTAGAGTAGGAAATAGAGCTGCACAATATATCGTTTTGCATTGATATCGCAATATGCGCATTCGCAATAGTCACGTCGCAGGATCTGCAATGTTGAACTGGTATTGTGATTGACCAGGAGCTATAATTGAAAACATGCCATTGCAATTCTTAACCATAAAGTTACCAAACTTTTATTATTTATGGGTGTTTAAGGGGCATTAGAAATTACATTTCTAACTTTAAGAAAGATTAACTGTATTTATGAATCTATACAGTGTTATTTTAAAATTTATTAGGAAATTTGTCTGGTAACACTTTATTTCGATGGTTTGAGTATCAGTGAACTGTCTACTTAATATCTGTTGATACTGACATTCAACAGACGTTTAACTGACTATGAGAAACTTTGCAAGTACAAGTGAACTTACACTAACCCCAAACGTAACCCCAAACTAACAGTCTACTTATAATCTAATGAGAATTAGTTGCAATGTAACTTAAATTCAACAAACGGACCATCAAAATAAAGTGTGACCTTTTGTCTATATGAAAATTGCTAGACATTCAGAAAGTCATTAAGCACTGTGCACTTTGTTTGTACAGTGACATTGCTCTACTGTATAATTGTTTGTGATTGGTTTATTATATTTTTTAGATGCTGTCCTTTGTAAAATCATCCCAATGTAAATAAAATAATGAATTCTTTCCAAATAGACCTATTCGTTTGAATTTACATCCAATATTGCAATATATATCATAGAAAAATTAAATATCGCTATGTCTGTTTTTTCCAATATCGTGCAGCCCTAGTGGAAAATGTCTGTATTTGCTTTTACCCACTTTCTATTTATCCATCTCACTGAAAAACAAATTTTTTTTTTGCTTTCCAATTAAATGAACATCCTTAAAACTAAATTACATCGCAAATGAAGAATTATCTGTTTATTCCACACACTATTGCATTTTCCCTATAACTATATACAATTCAGGTATACTTCATAAAATAAGCCGAAAAAGGGCAAAATGTTCATTAATAGAGATATATTTGGGTTTAAAAGGGTAATTATCCACAATCAGACACACGCAGAATCAAACAAGCACTCACGAGCCGGATAGTGGACACTCCTACTCAGGCAGCATGTGAGAGTGTTTACTGCCGCCTGAAGAGCTTTATCACCATTCACTGTCAGCTGCTGTGTCCCAACCACACCCATTCTACTATATACCTCACACAAAACACCATTAACTAAATGACAGAGAGCCGAGAAGGCTCAACACTTCAGCTCTATAATAATATCTCCTTAATGTGACCTCAGCCGTGACATAAGCTAGAGTGGATGAAAAATAGACATAATCACAAGCCCTCCAGTTTGTCCTCGATCATTTGATAGTGTTTTGTGTCTTTGCAGCTAATTTGCATGTATTGTATTGTATGTGTATTTTAAAAGGGTTAGTTTCTAATCCCCCACCCCACCCCCTATTCTAATTCCAAAATATTTTTTGTTTAATTGTGGAACTCAAATGGAAATATCATGCTCACCCAAGACTCTGACACTTTAAAGTGTTCATACAAAGTGAAAATCTAGTAGTTTATTCCAAGTGTTGGTGTGACATGATCGCTTTACATGAAAAAAAAGGGATGGAATTTCAATATTTATTCATACAGTATGTAAACATCGATGAGTAAATGGTAAATGTTAGCAAGATCAACCCTATCTGTTGCTCAAAGATGGATTTTTACCCAGCTAAGTTCACATTTAGTGCTACTTAAATTGGTCTTAAGAAGGCAGGTTGGTTTTGAGCTGGTAAAGTTTTTTTTATCAGCACTCATTATTCTGCAGCTTAGTACCTGGTTTATCATGGCTCACCACAGCGGAATGAACCGCCAATTACTCTAGCATATGTTTTATGTGGCTGATGCCCTTCCAGCTGCAACCCAGCACTGCAAACCACCCATACACTCTCTCATTCATCCACTGTGGCACAATTTAGTTTACCCAATTTACCTGTACACAAACACTGGATGAACATGCAAGCTTAACACAGAAATATCTCCTGGTCCAGTCAGGACTCAAACCAGTGACCTTCTTGCTGTGAGGTGACAGTTCTAACAACTGAGCCACTGTGCCCCTTTTTAAAGCAGTGGTGGCCCAACTTTTTTGTATAAAGGGCCAAAAACCAAATATGATTACTGTATGAGCCGTGGGTTGAAGGTAAACATACCAAACTATGTGAAGTTTAGTTATAAACTAATTTCGAGAGGAGCGCGTGCTTATTATTGACACGGCTGGCCCAGAGTCAAGCTAATGCACAATCCACCAATCAGACGATTCCCAGCTTAGTATAAATAACCAAAGCATCTTACCTTAGTCATCTTCATCTTGAAGAATCCCGCCTTCCACCCCCTCTCCTCCCTTTTCCATAATAGGGCAGCACGGTGGCCCAGTGACTAGCACTGTTTGGGCCTCTTCCCCGGGTCCTCCGGTTTCCTCCCATAGTCCTAAACATGAGACACGGGTAAATGGACTTAAACAAATCAGCACTATACCCAATTCCACCAGCAGCATACCCTCATAGCAATTTATAAGCAGCAGGAGGGGGGCGGTTCTCGAGATCTACCTGAGCTCAAACTCCCCTCTCGCCCTGCAACGGTAGGAAGCCCCGGGCTCGAGGATCTTATGAGCTCAGGGCTCTCTCCCGGGACAGCATGCCAAACTAGCTTTATTATCAATCATCAGCTAAGCGTGAACTCTTGAAATTACATAAAATTTTCCATGGTTCATTTCTAATTTATTTCATAATATTTAAAAACGAATAAAAAACATTCCTAACGTATTAACTAATACTGTATAACTTTTAAAATAATAACTTATTGCAATAAAAACATAACAGTAGAGTGCAATGCTGACTACGTCAAGCAAAATCTGCATTTGCCTTGATTTGCTCACCAAAGTCTCTGCATTGCCCTCTATCCATCAGGTATGTACATTTAAACTAAATTTGATTAATTTACAATATTTAATTGAAACATTAAATTTCAATTAGCTTTAAACAATAAAACAAACAAAAGATTACATAAGATTTGAAAAGACAATCTCTAAACAGTACCCATCATCCCCCCTCTCTTCTCAGATGGGATGGTGGGCCAAATTAAAGGTTACCATGGGCCAATTTTGGCCCGCGGGCCCTAGTTTGGGCATCTCTGTTTTAAAGGATCACACCACGTTTTTTAGGGCTAAACATTTGAGTTTGACCTATTTTTGAATCTATTCAGTCAACATCTAGGCTTAGAGGGAGTACTTTTATCTTAGCTTATCATAGACCATTGAATCTGATTAGACCATTAGCATCATTTAATTAATAAAATGTTCTTCACACTAAATTGTTTCTTTACACTATGAGAAAAAAATAAATGGTCCTTTAAAGGTTCTTTGTGGAACTTTCTATGGCTCCTCTATGAATGACATTGTTGACAAACTTCCAGTTTGGAACCTAGTTTGTTTTTAAGAGTGTGGGATTTTTAGAGCAGGTTTTACTCTGTATTACAGATTGCAAACCCGAACTGAAAACAACAACAACAACAAGACATTAAATAAAGCCAAGCTCCATCTCTTGCTTCAAAATATGAATTTTGTATCTTGTTAGTAATACAGACTTTCAATATAGGGACACAAATATCTCAGATTTGTCTTTCAAAGGTGAACACAATTTTTATGGGCTTGGAACAACTAATACAATGTTCATTTTGAGGTGAACTAACCCTTTAATCAGTCCAAAAAAATTGTGCCTTGTAAAAATGACAGCATCTTCAAAGAATTAGCCAGCAGAAACACTCAGTCTTTGTATCTGAGCGTGGGCCGTGTGTTTTTAAGTGTGTGTGTGTTGGTCTATGGGCGCCTGAGGCTTCCTCATCTGACTGTTAAAGTGTGTCAGCGTGAGAGGGAGGCGGAAAGCTTGCCTGTGTGCTGCTGGGAGCGTGTGTGCGTGTGCTTATGGGTGTGTGTGTGTGTGCGTAAGGCTGCTGACGGGACTTGTCACTATCAGTCTCACAAATCTCTGGCACCGGGTATGTTGACACTCTGCCCGAGGGGGAAGGAGCCGGCAGAGGTTGAGGAGAGCAGCGGTTTCCCACGGCTGAAGCTCGCCCGCCTCGGCCCTGCCTCTGCATTCCTAGGCTGCCAGCACTCTGTAAATGTTTGGACAGCCTTGAACAAATAACACACCTTGAAAGGCACAAGTACAGGCTCTTTTTCCCCTTTTCTTATTCTCTCTCACACGCTCCCTCTCGCTCGCTTACTGTTTAACTCTGCTCAGTCCACCTCCTGACCGCAGACGCTGCCTCCTGCCTCTCTTTAAACTTGTCTGTCAAATATATGACGTGTAAACACCAGGCCAGCATACGGGTGCACGTAAGCACATGCCACGCATCATAAGCTTTGCTTTATAGGGTCTCTGCAATCTTCCTCATGTCAATATCCAAACCTTACGTGTCTTGGAATAAAACTTTGCATTGGGTGCTGTTTTGGAATTTCATCATAAGAATCAAAGTAATTAATTGTTTTTTCTTCTCTTTGATTAATTTTTTTTTTCTTGATTCTGATTGGTCCAACAGCCTTAAAAACTGTCACAGTTTACTTTACAAACATGCAACTGTGACTTAAGACTAAAAAACTGAGTCTAAGAAACACATTTTTGCTTTATTTTTTGAAACCTTACAACACACACGGATAAATCATTTTATAAAAGCAATAATACCGTAAAACAGAGCTTATAACAGCTAAAAGGGTTTTAGGCATTCGCTCTGCTTCGCTGTTATAAATACACAGCTACAGCTTCTTGGTACTTAAAGCATTTTATTAACAGATGTTTTCATTCTGACATTTTAAGACGATAACTAAAATGTTAAAAAAGAACACAATACAAAACAAAACTGTATAAATAGAAAGAAATGCGTCCTTAAATGCTTTAATTGGACAGTTCACCCATTTGACAATTTGTTGTTAATTTATTTTCCCTCATGAGATCCAATATCGGCGACACGGTGGCTCAGTGGTTAGCACTGTCACCTCACAGCAAGAAGGTCTCTGGTTCGATTCGAAGCTGGGCCGGTTAACATGTTCTCCCGTGTTCGAGTGTGTTTCCTCCGGGTGCTCCGGGTTCCCCCACAGTCCAAAGACATGCGCTATAGGTGAATTGAATGAACTAAATTGGCCATAGTGTATGTTTGTGAATGAGTGCGTATGGGTGTTCCTAGTACTGGGTTGCAGCTGGAAGAGCATAAGCTGTGTGAAACATATGCTGGATAGGTTGGCGGTTCATTCCACTGTGGCGACCCCTGATGATTAAAATGACTAAGCCGAAGGAAAATGAATGAATGAGATCCAATATCCAAATTTTTGCCTTTAATCCAAACAATGAGTGATCAGAAAACAGTCTGCAGAGCAAGCTTCTTGTCTCACAATGACATATATGCTTTTTTCAGGTATTGGCCAGCTTTGTGATTATGGGTTATTTGGCTTTGTATAGCTTATTTCTAATATCACGTGCTCACTTTTTTGGGCTAAGTCCCTGCTCTGTCAGGGGTCGCCACAACAGCTGAATGAGCCGCCAATTACTCTGGCATATGTTTTTACCGATGACCTTCTAGTTGCAGCCCAGCACTCAGAGTGCACTAATTTGTGAACCCCATTGGTAGGAAGCACCCATACACTCTCTCATTCACACACACATTCATTCACTGAAGCCAATTAAGTTTTTCCAGTTAACTTATACTGCACGCCTTTGGACTGTAGGAAAACAAAGGAAACACAAACACGGAGAGAACATGCAAACTCCAAACAGATACATCAGGCCTCCTGGTCCAGCCGGGACTTGAACCAGCAACCTTTTTTTGCAGTGAGGCAACAGTGCTAACTTATTTCTAAAATAGTTTAGCTTACTTATAGCATACAGTGTATTTTTAATATTCAAATGTGTTTTATATTTATTTTATTTCACTTTATCTATTTGCGTCTTGTTTACCACACATATTTAAAGACTGTCTATCAATGTTTTTTTCTAGCACTTGTTTTCTTGTCAAAAATCTTGGTTACACTTCATTTTAGTGTTTCCTTGTTATAGTGTAACTATTCATTTAACTACTAAGTAATAGTCATTAAATTACAACCAATTATTACTGTGCTCTGCATATATGAGTACACGCCCCACAAATCTCTCATTTAAATTAATATTTTCTATAGAAAGCTTTATAATATTATATTTGTCCATTTACATTAGATCGGTCAGTACTGAAGCCAAATCTGGAGCTAATCTAACAAAATAACTTACGATAATGGTTCAATAATTAGTAGGCCAAATTTATATTTATTCATTCGTTTTCTTTTTGGCTTAGTCTCTTTATTAATCTGGGGTCACCACAGCAAAATGAACCGCCAACTTACCCAGCAATTGTTTTACATAGCCGATGCCCTTCCAGCTGCAATCCATCACTGGGAAACACCCTTATACTCTCTAATGACAATTCAGCTTACCCAATTCACCTGTACCACATGTCTTTGGACTGTGGGGGAAACTGGAGCAACCAGAGGAAACCCATGTGAATGCGGGGAAAACATGCAAACTCCACACAGAAATGCCAAGTGACCTAACCAAGGCTCGAACCAGCGACCTTCTTGCTGTGAGGCGATCATGCTACCCAGTGCACCACCGTGAGCCAAATTTATATGTTAGGGAAAAATATTGAGTAAAATGTTCTGAAATAGCAAAATAATCAAGAAAAACAAAAACACATATACAATTTTGTTGAAATGTTGTAGTTTGTAAAAAAAATTTTGCCATATTTTGCATGAGTTGAAATAAATTATCTTCCAATTTCTAAAGATGCTCTGTGACTAAAATATAATTTTCATAAATATATCTGTTTAATAAATCTGTTTTCTTCACATGCACCAATATATTACCCATATTCACTGAGAAATTAATAAAAATATTCATTTTCAAAATGGGGTTTAATTATATAGGCTGAGCACTGTAAATGGTTGGAGTTAGACTGTGTTAGGTTTAGGGTTAGTTGCATGTACAATTACAATTAATTACAATAAAAAAAAAATTAATTATAATTTATTATCTGTACATGGAACAAAGAAACTAAAATAAAGGTGTTAACGCAATATACACTTCACTATGAATTACAGAAATTAATCATTTGTAAATTATTATAAACTGTACATTTTTTGTTTGTATTTGGAATCATATTTTTATTTAAATTTTATTTAAATTCGGGGCCTTATGATGACGCAATGGGTAGCATTGCAGCAAGAAAGTCGCTGGTTTGAGCCTCGGCTGGCTCAGTTGGCATTTCTGTGTGGAGTTTGCATGTTCTCCAAGTGTTGTCGTGGGTTTCCTCCGGGTGCTCCGGTTTCCCCCACAAGTCCAAAGACATGAGCTATAGGTAAATTGGGAAAGCTAAATTGGCCCTAGTGTATGTTTGTGAATGAATGGATGTTCCCCAGTGATGGGTTGCAGCTGGAAGGGCATCCGCTGCCTAAAACACATGCTGGATAAGTTAGCGGTTCATTCCACTGTGGAACTAAGCCGACAAAAAAATAAATAAATAAATGAATGAATGAATAATTGAATTTCTTTTTACAGAAGGTTTACTCATTTATCATTCTTCATTTATCATTTTATCCCTAAAACACAGTGAGTCTGTTGAGTATAGACAAGATATGCAAAATCCCATCTGTATAAACCTTTGAGTAGCGTGTGTTCACACTTTGCAGGTTTGTTTTGATTTAAACAAACTTTGCCATGAGTTCTCTGTTAGTGCAGTTAATTTGAATAAGTGTGAATGATTCCATCTCAGCTATGGTGGGGTTAATTAATAACATAAACAAACAGCTTACTTTTAGTAGATCTATGTGATTGAGGAATTCTTGAAACGGTTTACGTTTGGTCTTAAACAAGAACAATGTATAATTGAGTTTTTGAACCTGATGAAGCAATAGAATAAGTTTGAACATACACTAAGATGTAAAAAACAAACAAACAAACAAACCAACAAACAAACCAACAAACAAACAAACAAACAAACAAACAAACAAACAAACAAACAAACAAACAAACAAACAAACAAACAAACACAGAATAATCAAGCAAACATTTTGAACCCATGGCTTCAGTCAATTTAGATTTCTCTTGTGAAAATATTGTGATTTTAGTGCATATATAATTAGATGGTGCATTATTGTAACATTAGGAGTGTGTTTTGATATCTTTTTTAGTCTATGACCTGAGGATGACCTGTCTTAAAACATAATTACGGTTAAAATGACTAAAGAAAAAAAACATCTAATAACCTGGTACATTTGTATCAAGTTAATTGATCTAAATAAGTGTTAGTCAACATCCTGCTGTTTTGTGTTTGTTTTCAGTCACAACAGAGTCCGACTAATAGTGCAACTTCCTGGTTAAAAAGTACATAAATAAGGGGAAATTTGAAGCTGGCATGACCTAAGCATAACACGCTCGCTTCAAAGCCCCTATGGGAAAAATGCAGAGCAGTATGACAAACTGATGATCTGTAAATAAAAAGCTGGGTGGTAAAAACACAACTAAGCATGTTGTAGTACATTTGATAGGAGCGGGCGTGAAAATGGCTTATATGGGTTAACAGGAAAAGCTGCTGATAACTGAGAACTGTTTCTTCAGTTTAGACTTGTTTTGAAAAAAACAGGTTTAAAATATATTTATTTCTTACATGCAAGGAGAAACCAACACTTCAAGTATTTCATTAATTTAAAAATAACTGCTTAAGGCTGGAATATTTCTGCTCCAAACAATAACATATTATAAGATCATATGAGGAAGAATCATTTTTGTCATGTTTTGCAGTGCAAAGTGCAAAGATTGTTAAATTAAGACAAATTTACATAAAAAGAAAAAAATACTTATTAAATATTGTTTATTAAAATATAGTTATTTTATGATAAAAAAAAGAATGAACAAAAAATAATGATATTAAAGGTTCAGAGAAAAATCAACTTGATGCGAATGAAAAATATTTCCTACAATGTAAAAAATAAAAAAGTTGAGTTAACTTAAAAATTTAAAGCAACCGACTGTAAAGACATTTTGGGTTTATTAAGCTTCAATGGTAAAGTTGTGGCAAAATTATTATTTTTTTTTAAGTTGAGTGAAAAGGCTGATTTAGGCTAAGTATACTTTACGTACTAATTTGGCACAACTTCAACCACTGAAGCTTAATAAACTCAACATTTCTTTGCAGCTGGTTGCTTTAAATTTTACTGAACTTTTTATTTTTTACAGTGGTAAATGCTCAAATGAAGAAATTAGAATTCAAAGTCTCCTCAACTGAATTTTTTTACTTTCATTAAAGAAACATTTCCAAACGTGCAGTTAAACCGTTTATACTGTGTGAGTAAATTCAACCCTGAGCTCAAAAATATGTCCACCTAACTTACAATTTTAAACAATTTGCAAGTTGGACCATTAACAGTGTTTTCATTTACTATTGATAGTTTTTGACAAGCCTTAACTTGTGGAAGGGTGAATTAAATAATTAAAGAAGTTTTTAATACTTGCAAATTCTACATATGCAAAGCTAAAAACTAAAAGTGCTTAACCTTCAAAAACTGCTGACTGTCAATCTTTAGGAGGTCAAACCATTTGGTCAAAGCTAATTTTATCAGCTTTTTGAGTTTTAATTCAGAGTTTTTTTTTTAATTTGTATCTATTGTCAAATGATTTTTATTTAGGACATATAATTCTAAAATGTATCATTTTTAAAAATATGTTTTTAAAAACAGTTTAAAATCTATTTTTGTATGATTTTAAAACAGCACAATTGCTTAACAGTTACAAGTTACATGCTTACAAATCTGGCCACCGTCACTCTGCAGTTAGTAGCTAGTTTACATCTCTAACCACGCCAATGATTATTTATTTTTCTACTTCTCAGGTTAAACTCTGAGAAAGAAGAAACCCAAACTCCAAACACATCCACACACACGCGGCTTGATGTCAGACGGCAGCTGAGGAATCCTAGAGCTCCATGCGCACAGTAAATCTCACGTCACTGACCGGAGGGCACGTTACACTACCGCTCTCTGGCAGCGTCCAGTCAAACGGCGCTCTGTTTTCACTGTCGAGAGGCCTCCGGCTGCATATTTCGGTAATTAGGCTTTTATGCTCAGCAGTTCTGCAGCTGTGCTGACATTTGGGTGTCGCCCCCCTGTTTCTCACGGTCCTGCTGCCAATCCTGTTCGGCCGCTGGTCAGCCGCCAACACCGAGGTCCATGTGTCACAATGAAGGTGCTTTTTCAAAAATATATTCCCGGCAAGTGGAAGTTAAATGTGATGCCATGTCAAGGTCAACCCGCAAAACCACAACTCGCTGAGGTGCTATTAAAAAGACACACTTGTAACTGTATTCATACAAGAACATGTACTCCAAAATCCTACTGTGCAAAAGTCATCAGCTGGAGATGTTGGAGATTTTACAACGTCAAGAACACAATATTTTTTCAATAATGTAAAGTTGTATTCTGAATGGTTGATTGGGTGTAATTATGGGCCTGTGATGTGTTTAACAGACACTGTTTTAGCCAGAAAATTGATTGAAGTTTTTAAACATTTTGGCTAAAAATAAAATCTTTGAAAAAACAGTTTCACATTGTATGTTTATTTACCTTTTGGAGCTGTAAACTACAAAAACACAATTTTGTGAGAGCAAGAATATCATACACATTTCTTTATACAGTCCACCATGAATTGCTCTCCCCGCTAGCCTCTGGCAAGAGGTTCTGCAGCATTAAACGCAGAACCACTAGGTCCAGAAGCATTTTCCCACTGGCCATCAGACTAAAAGAGTCAGTCTAAAATAGAGCAAAACACTTAATGGTCACAATTTATTTATTTACTTATTTTTTTTCACCCTAAAACTTATATGCACTGTTATGATTAGTACTATATATTCACCTGACAATGAGGGTCATCAGTCAGCAACTGTGTATACGATTATTGTTATGTTATATTATTTATTTACTCATTGTTAAGTGTTATTCTTTATTGAAACTGCAGAGCCAATGCCATGAAATATCATTCTGTGTACACAAGTACATTTGAATGTCAATAAAGTTTGTCAAAGTCAAAGTAATACCTGCACAAAACTACCTGTCAAAGTAATACCTCCATAATTTCCCTTTCTTTAGTGTACACTGTCTATTGCCAGTCCTAAAAAGGTGTATTGCAAAAGGTTTTTTTTTAAATCAAAAATATCCAAAATATAATGTGAAACTGCTCATTGACACTATCTTATTTTATCTGATGAAGTTTGTTGTGTTTGAGAAACAGGTTATTTTAGTGCATTCTAGGCATATTGCACTGTAGAAAGCAATAGGTTGACATTACCTTGAAAAGAGTAAGCAAACCCTTTGCCTTACAATTATTCAAGCTAATGAACTATGTGCATATTTATATCAAATTAAGTCAATTTAATAGTTCCAAGTTACAACAGACTTACTCCCTTTTTAAGTAAAATCAACTAATTGCTTTTTAAAGTGTGGAAATATCATATTTAGAAACTGAATGCACATGAAAAACAGCACATAGTTTGAAAGATTAAAAAGATTTAGTTTAATAGTTAATAGATTTAAAGGTTTAATAGTTAATGTTATCTTATTTATTTACTAACATGAAATAATTATGAATAATACTTGAACAGCATTTATTCTTACTTATTCATAGCTTATATCTATGATAGAATCAGAGTTCAAAATTTACTAATGCATTATTAACATCCAAATGTAGGCTTGTAAACATTAGTTGATGCACCACAAGATAACATGAGCTAACAATGAACAACTGGATTTTTATTAACTAACATTAACTAATACAACTTTATTGTAAGGCAAATCCATTGCCCTGTATAAATCCATTAACTAACATTAACTAATGGGACCTTATGTTAGAGCATTACTACTTTAGGTTATAGGTTACATATTATTTTAAGGTATCATTGTATTACTTAAGTAGATTTTAATTAATTGATTAACTTTTTTACTCATTAATACACAATTATTATTATTATTATGATTATTATTATTAATAATAATAAAAATCATAATAATAATAATAATAATAATGAAATAATAATTTTTTTGTGTATTAAAACTTAATTCTCAAAGCGCGTCATACTTAAAGAAATACAAGAATAGCAAATAAAATAATAATAATAATTAATAATAATAATAATAATAATTAACTGTCTGAGGAAGCACACCTTATTTGTATATTTATTTACCTTTTCATTCCTGTCCATACGCTAAGAACAACAAGATATATTAGAAGACAGCCAATAATAATAACCAATATTTTTTTGCAAGCACCACAATTGCAGTCTCCTTCACACACTTCATTTCTTATATATAAACAAGTAGCAAAAAAGACTATTTAAGTAACATAAACACTCCTCCTCTTTAGCTGCATGCCGACAGCTTTCCAAAATGTCCTAATAAGCCATTCCCTTTGAGAGTTTACTCATTAGAGAGAGTGTAATCGCAGGCCTTTAGCTGAATGACCTTTTGTGTCCCCAGAGAGCTGTTAAGCAGCAAAGCAGCACGTTGAAATGTATGTTCGCTGCTCTATAATAGCACCATATGTTGCTACTTTGGCCCTGACAAAAGAGTTTAAAGCACTGCTCCCAAAGCCAAGAAAGTATCTAAAATTATGTGTCATTTTGAATGTAATAACATGCAATTGTAAGGTAGAGGGCTGTACAGAGTACTGGTCAAAGTCTGATATATTTGTAAGAATTTGGAATGAAATGTTTGCATTTTTAGTTGATTTATTTGAGTGAAAATTGTGAAATATTATGAATGTTGCACAGCATATAGCATTATAATTACTAATTCAGACGCACTAATTCAGTCTTGCTCTTCAGTGTCACATGATCCTTCAGAAATCATTCTAATGAGATGATCTGCTCAAGATACAATTATTAATATTATTATTTGGCGGCGCGGTGGCACAGTCGCCTCACAGCAAGAAGGTTGCTGGTTTGAGCTTCAGCTGGGTTCAGTTGGCATTTTGGTGTGGAGTTTGCATGTTCTCCCCATGTTGGTGTGGGTTTCCTCCGGGTGCTGTTGTTTCCCCTACAGTACAAAGACATGCGCTTTAGGTGAACTAAGTGAGCTAAATTGAACCCTAGTGTACATGTGTGTACGGGTGTTTCCCTGTGATTGGTTGCAGCTGGAAGGGCATCCGCTGTGTGAAACATATGCTGGATAAGTTGCCAGTTCATTCCGCTGTGGCGACCCCAGAATAATACAGGGACTAAGCCGAAAATAAAATGAATTATTATTATTATTATTATTATTATTATTATTATTATTATAACACTAATATAAGTGTTGAAAACTGTTGAGTTGATATATTGATATTTTGATATATACTGTTGATATATTTGTGGTAAATATGATAAAGTACAATCTAATTTAACAAAAAATAAATAAATAAATAAAAAATTCACCCAGTGTTGGGTTTGTCCATATTTCGTTTTCCATATTCCAATTTTTTTTTTTGAGTGTATCATTCAAAAATATCATTACAAATGTATTTTACTTTCCCCATTAAGAACACAATAAACTGTTCATGAGTGAAAGTCAAGACATTAAGAATTAAAAAATAAAATAAATAAACAAATAAATGAAAGAAATTTTATCCATATATATATATATATATATATATATATATAAAATATATATATATATATACACTTTACAATTTTACTGTATTTTTGTAGCCTTGGGGAGCAGAATAGGCTTCTTTCATTTTTACCAGTATAATGTATGAGAGATGTTTGGCAATATCTGCATGTGGATGAGTCAGAGGGGTGATCTGGGAGTTCGAGAGGGTCGGGATGTCCCTCTGCGTCCTCCCGGAAACACTGCTCCAGCTGCTGCCCATTACCGCAGGAATGTATCCTTGGGTCGGATGCCAGCAGTGCAGCAGAATATTATTAATGCGGTGACCACCAGCCTTGGCCACTTGTGAGATATTAACATTTCACACACAGATCCTTCCCATGAACTCCCACATGCCTCACCAGTAACGGCTGTGCACCTTAAACTCCAGCAGGGGGGCAACTAGACAGATACCGGACATGTCAACAAGTAGCATTTACTGTGAAGATATACCATACGAGATTATGTGTGTCCTGAAACATTTCTGTAAAATGCACTTTTGTCCTGATTTTAATTTCTAAAATCAGATTGTTTTTAGTGTGTTCAAATAATTGTAAAGTCTGATGCAATAAAATAATACATAAATAAAAATGATCTTACAGTTACAAATATAATTACAGATACAACAATAATTTAATATATTAAATAAAACATAAAAATACATATGTTGTGAAGTATGACCACACTGAATTTCCAACGCTGTCTCACGGCAATTCGTAACTTTTGATTTAGTGGCTCTTTCGTATGAATTCGTACGATCTAATTCATACAATTTAGTACGATTTGCACATGACCCAATGACGATTGGGTTTAGGGGTGGGGTTGGGTTGGGTGCCACGCCTCCTTATTTAAATCGTACATTTCGTACATTACACGGCTAGAATTTCAGAATGTAAATAAAAAGTTCAGTAAAGAAAAAAAAATCACAACATTTGTTTACAAGCCTACCAGGGAAATAATGATGCCAGTGAAGAGATTAAGATAAAAGAAAAATGTAAATATCATGATTATTGTATGATGGATGAAGTGGAAAAAATACAAGAAAAAATGGCTTAAAAATATAAAAGATGGCAGCATTTTCTTGGTAAAATGCTTAATTTCATCCTATGTGATGTCGCAGAAATTACAAGTCATTTTAACTTGCATCAATTAAACTGACTTAAAAATCAAAATTTGTAATATGAACTCATTACAATAAGTTGTCGACTTTTTCATCCTATAATTTTTAATACAGGATGGTAGAAATATAAAATAAAAGTATGCATAGGAGCAATAATGTAGCATTGTATCAGACTTTCAAGGTCATTGTTTTTGACAATGTGTTTGTCTAGGCTTCATTTAAACCAATATGTTTTAGTTTTAAAGCATTTAACTTTTGCTATGGGTACGCCTTCTGTCCACACTACTCCAGAGTGTTAAAACCTCAAAAACAGAGACTTTAGAAATTTTAACTGGGGCAATATTTTGTTTGAAACACTGGTGCTCCATGTCAGTATAGATGGAACAAAATGGAGTGGCTACTCACGTTCGCTCCCTGATTGGATCTTTTATGTCAATGCGTATCCTTCCCTTATTTGTCAAGCCCTTAACATAACCATAAAGCTACCGCAGAAAGACACCAAAAAAGTCCTGGTGACCTGTACACAATAACATGGACACGTAAATGGAAACTTTACTTAAATTGTTGTCCATTTTAGAAACTATTGAACAGTTAAACTCTGTAGTTGCACATACTTCCTGTTTATACTTGAACGCACATGCCCATGATGTAAGTTTACAGTGGTGTAGTCTTGATGGCAATTCTTTCATCTACGCTAGATGAAATCACAATGTGGATGTGGTTCACTTTCATTATAAAATGCTGTTTTAAAGCTAAAATGAGTTAGAGTAAATGGGGCGATATCTATACAGAGCACATGTTTATGGTATGGTCTAGGAATTCTTGAATGAAAGGTCCAGCCTCTTTAAACTTCATTTCAACATCTTTTGAATCCAAGGACCTAGACATATACGTATAACAAGGTAGAACAACCCACCGACAATACGTAACAAGCCCTCAGCAATACACAGTTCCGCTTTAAACAATCTCCTCCATTATACCAAGCCATAGAGCACCTGGGCAGGCCATGCCATTTGGCCTAATGATACGTTAAACAAAAAATTAATCTGGTAGGTTCTTAAAATATTTTAAAGCTGCCTCCTAATTACACCGAATGAAAAGCAAAATCAAAACGCTCAGTGCAGTAATTGGGCTCTTTTCTTTGATGCCTCTATAGATGCCATTGAACACAGAGAACCAAGCCAAACAAAACCAGTGCTTTCACTGACCCAAAGCTTTCCCCTAATTACAGCAGCTTTGTATAATACAGCTGTGCTCCCCTCGGTCTTAGGGTCGCATCTACATGCTCCCAAATGAGGAGCGTTTCAAAAGCATTTCTCCAGACGCACAGGAAGGTAGTTTGCACACAGCGGACTATCAGAGATGACCTGATTAAATAGAGTGGCCAATATCTGAGCAACGCTTTCTCTTGGCCTCAAATGGGGAACAGATTTTTGCTGGTGTAATTGTACAAAGTTGCAACAATTATTTAATGGTTTGGGCTGTTTGATTACAAAACTTCTTGTGTTGTGTTTTTCGAAGGGCAGGGGTGAAGAGGACTGTGGGATGTTATCCGGTTAAAGTGTACTTGTGTTTTCACACTTGTTCTACAGGCCACATTGCAGAGATGTGCCAGAATTATGGGCAGCCTCACAGGCGACTGAACAGACAAAACACATCAGTCTGCTGGAAATCTGCCTGTCAGTATCGTTGAAACGCCTTGGACGGAGCGATAACACCACTGTAATGTGAAAAGCTGCATTTAAACTCATTAGGAGTGTCTCCAATCTTATGCGCCTGCACTATTCTATGCCTTTTTGTAGTATAAATAGTTTCAGAAGAGCATTTACACTTAAAATTCTAAAAAAAGAGTGTGAAGTGCACTTCAAATACCTGGATGATGCACTTATTCAACATTAGACAATAAGAAGCAAGACGTGTTTGGCACAATTTGTTGCTATTTTCAGACCAGCACAACTCTAATTTTCACCTTTTGCGCCACGTTGTTTAAATAGCAAATCCATTTGCACCATTTTGTGGACTCATGGGTGTGCTGGTCTAAAAAGGAGGTGTGTTAAGGTGCATTGCTGGAGCGTTGCTACTGTGAAGAACTGAATACTGCGTCACTGACCAACTGAAATCTATTCTTAAATTCAGCACAGAATGCTTTAATTATGCCTTAATTTTGTGCCTATGTAGGTCTGAATGCTTACACATTGCTTAATACACACAGGATGTACAGCAATACACAGATATCTTTACATGAGAAAAAATTAAAGGATTAAAATGTTACAAAATTATTATTTCTACATAAATCGTCACCTTGGAATTAAAAGGTTCTATCTGCGTTCTGAATGATTTTGAGATATTGAGCTTCTAAGTTTCTGAATTCCATAGCAAACAGTACATGAGCAACATTTGTTTTTTAAATAAAAAGTCTTAAAAATGTAAACAACTTAAAAAATATCCCATAATGTAAACAAGTTGTCAATTAATAATAATATGTCAATCACAATTTTGTTCTAAGGTGACAAAATAAAAATAAAAAAACACTACCTCCTTGCCTTCTTCATGTCAGGGGGCTTTATTGAGTTTATTCATGACAATTTGCATTTGTATAATGTTATAATTATTAGCAGTATTATTTATTATATGCATATTTATATTTGTTTTAATAAAAACAAGTTTGGATTTGTCCACCTGTCGGGTTTTGGAGACGTACGCATCACCATTCATTCATTCATTCATTTTCTTTTCGGCTCAGTCCCTTTATTAATTCGCCACAGCGGAATGAACCGCCAACTTATCCAGCATTTGTTTTACGCAGCGGATGCCCTTCCAGCCACAACCCATCTCTGGGAAACACATCCATACATTCTCATTCACACACATACACTACGGACAATTTAGCTTACCCAATTCACCTTTACCGCATGTCTTTGGACTGTGGGGGAAACCGGAGCACCCGGAGGAAACCCACGCAACCACGGGGAGAACATGCAAACTCCACACAGAAATGCCAACTGACCCAGCCGGGGATTGAACCAGCGACCTTCTTGCTGTGAGGCGAACGTGCTACCCACTAGGCCACCGTGGCGCCCACGCATCACCATATATAGGGCATAAGAGTAGGACGTGTGTTTGGATATAACCATTTTTTGACCACACTTTGTTATTGTTGTACATTTATTCATTTTCTGGAAATTAGAACTGAATTTAGAAATAGTTTTGAAACTTTTTGTTGCCTGGAAAATGGTTTGAATTTTCGTTCAGTGAAAAAATGCTAGTGCCCCTTTTGTAATGACACTAAAGTGGTGTATAATACACTACACGGTGTATAAGCACATAAGTGTATAGTTTGTCATTTGGAACACAACAAATGATTTAAAATAAAATTGACCTGCCTAAAAAGTATACCACTACTACTACTACTACTACTACTACTACTATTACTACTACTACTAATGATTGATTGATTACATTTAACACAAGTTGATAAAAGTTACTGTTCAAATTCATCCTTTAATCCTATACCCAATACCTAAACCCAATTACTGCCTTACTAAGTATTTAGGTAAGGAGCAGTTTTGTAGTTTATTGAGCTAAAAGTCTTATTCAACGGATAATTGGTTTTAAAAAATAGTATTCACGAATGTTTGATTTTCTCTATACCATTAATTAATGCTTTTCACTCATAAACAGATGTTACTTTGCTGTTTACTAATATTTAAAGAAAAAATGAAATTGTATGCACTATTTACTCACCCTTAAGCGGTTGTAAACGTTTATGAGTTAAAGAACTTTATTTTGAACAAAGCTGAAAACCTGTAACGATTGACTTGGTAGGAAAAACAAATACTATAGAAGTCAATGGTTACAAGTTTCCAGCTTATTTTTTAAATGTATCCTTTTGTGTTTAAAAGAAGGAGGAAACTAAAGTGAAGGGTAAGTAGACGATGACATAATTTTCATTTTTGGGTAAAATATCTCTTTAAGTGCAACATTAAATTTAAGAGCACATTACATCCACAATGTAGAAGTGATTACTTTAGAACGTCTGATTCAGTTGCCTATGGGAGAATGACTAGCAAAACAAAAAACCCCACGGTCAAACTGCTCGCTCTACAAATAAGTGTGTCCATGACTATAAATAGAAAGTAAAATACTATAAAATGAATATAATATAATATAATCGTAACATCAAGCAGCAAAACAAGCTGCTTTTAACATTTAAAATTGAACGGAAGTAAATGAGACTGGAAATCTTAAGCTGAAATGATTCCAATGGGTGCACCAACTTTTACGTAAAGAATAAGGTCAATACATTGAATGATGTTTCATAACATTGTATTTGCCATATTGAATGTTCCCTTTGCCACATCCACATTTAGGATGCCACTTCCTTTAGAAAAAAAGGGAAATGGTTTAACAGTCGACTGCACTGGCCAATCGGTGAGAATTGTGTGTTTACACTTTCATGAGAATCCAGTTCATTTGTTCACACCAAGATATATAAGGTCTACACCACAAGTGTTGTGCAAACAACATGGAGAAACAATATCATTTGAATCCATTTCAGAACGATTTTATTTCAGTTGGCGAAAGACAAAAACACTGACAGAACAAGCTGTATTCAACCTGCTTTAAAGAGCCTGAGCATTTAAATTTGCAGACGAAAAAGTCCATTCATTACAAAGCCATGTCCACATGTACAGGGGTATATTTTGTTTTTAAAAAAAAATCTGGCCGATTCAAAACGCACTGTGACACATTGTCAAGAGCAAGCCGAAAAAATAGACAGTGCTAAACGCCTTAGAATAAAGCCAGATTGGCCAATCAAAAAGCAGAAAACAGTACTGACATCATGAGGCAAAAATACTTGCATGATTTAATTACTCAAGAATAAAATTACTTAACAATAAAAATGTGGGCTGGCAAAATAAACATTATAAATTTTGATTTCACATGGGCTTTATTGGCCACACAATTACACTGGAGTTGGAGTTTTGTTTTGTTGTGTAAATGAATAGCAAAACCATGAAGAAAAAATGCAGTTTTAAAACACCCATGTTTGTGATGACAGAGCCTCAGTAGGTGGAGAGTAGCAGGTCTTTTGTGGCTGTATGAAAACATCCGACTACATTAGTTGTTAAATTATGAAAACAATTTATGCTTTTCACTACCTCTGAAATTGATTGAAAGAGATCAAGCTCAAAACATTTTACACACGGTATTAGCATCATCCACTTGTAAAAAGACTGACAAATATGCGCGGTGATGTTTTGTCTTAATCAGCCATGACAGTGATATCTAATAAGTTAGATGGAATTCTATTTTAGAGATGGACATCATGGCTGCAACAACACATATTATGGCAATGACAGCATGACCTTTATAGTCATGCTAAAAGTAATAGTAGATCTTTCTAAATGTTTGTAAGAAATGTAAAATTTCAGAAGTTTAGAAGGAGAAGGAGCACTGTCGCCTCACAGCAAGAAGGTCACTTGTTTGAGGCCCGTTGGCATTTCTGTGTGGAGTATGCATGTTCTCCCAGCGTTAGCGTGGGATTGCTCTGGTTGGTCCGCTTTCCCCCAGAGTCCAAAGACGTGCGCTATAGGTGAATTGAATAGACTAAATTGTCTGAGTGTGGGTGTGAATGAGTGTGTATGGGTGTTTCCCACTACTGGGTATCCACTGTGTAAAACATATGCTGGAATAAAGGGGGTAACGTCTGAAACTGAGACTAAGGCCCCGTTTACACTAGTGCGTTTCAGTTTTAAAATGACGTTTTAGCATTAAAATGATCCGCGTCCACACTAGCGTTTCACCCAGCGTCTCTCAACAGATGTCCGTCCACACTACGCCACCAGAAACGTATATCACGTCACCATTCGCGCACTCTGGGCATGCGCGTTTAAGTATAAACAGGAAGCACATGTCTCGCTCGGCATTTGGTTATTGTTAGTCAACAAACGCTGGTTGAACGATGAACGCAAAGAAAGCAAGAGAGGTCTTTTTGAGGACAGATGACGAGGTTGAGTTGTTACTTAAAGTAACAAATGAAAATAAAACATCTATGGCTATCGAAAATACAGTGTTTACAGTGAAGGCTGGTCTGCCGTTATAGCCATGTGCACTTGACGAATAAGGGAAGGTTACGCAATGACCCAAAAGACCCAATCACGTAGCGGATCTCAGCAGCCACGCCTCCGTTTTCAAAGGTATCCGTTTCCCTCCATCCACACTGAGACGGAGCAGCAGCGTTTTAGAATGAAAACGGCCTCTCCAGCATTTTCAAAACGCTCCGTTTTCCCGGCCCGAATACTCCGGCGTAGTGTGAACGGATGGGGTAACCGTAGCAAAACTTATGCGTTTTAAAATGAAAACGCACTAGTGTAAACGGGGCCTAAGCTGAAGGAAAATGAATAGATGTATATATATACTGTAAATTACTGAAGAAAATGTTCCTCCCGTTCCCCAATTTCTCAATCTACATCTGCAATACCTTTAAATTTAACTCGTGTGCAACTTCTCACCAAAATTATGGATTATTCTTTAAATTATATAATATTCTTTCATTTAATTAACTGTCACATTTTTTTGCACATTTTCTGTTTGATTATTTATTTGTTTGTGGATTGAGGTATTTTGCTTAATTCTTCAGTTTTTTCTATTTTCTTGATAAATGTATTGTTTAACCTCTTAGCCATCATCAGATATTTCCAGAAATTTTATTTTGCATGATATTGCCATCAAACTCACAAGACATACTCAGAAGATTTGTAGCTTTTGACCTATTACATTTCTGTATTGCTCCAGGACTCATTTCATACATTTATGAAACAACAAAATGTTTAGTGCGAAACTATTTTTTTTTTTACATTACATAAGCATCTATACCTTTTTCATTTCGAGCATTATAAACCCTAGATAATGGATAGTAATGCCCAAAGTGTCTTCCTTCCAAAGATACATGAACTATGAATGCAGACCAAATTATTCAGCAACTGTTACTGTTTTATTTTGGGAAGGTCATTTTCGAGAAAATGCCTCTGACGGTGAAGGAGAGAAGGACAATGATACAGTTTCAGAAAACATTTAGCAGAAATCTCATTTTGCATGCTATCTTCATTCATTAATTTTTTTTTCTGGCTTAGTCCCTTTAATAAACAGGGGTCGCCACATCAGAATAAACCACCAACCATCCAGCATATGTTTAATGCAGCGGATGCCCTATCAGCTGCAACCCATCACTGGGAAACATGCATACACTGTCATTCACAAACACACTACAGACAATTTAGCTTACCCAATTCACCCATAGCACCACTGTTACTATTTAAAGTTATGGTGTAAATCCCCAAAAGTGAGTGCTGGCTAAAAAAATGTAATTATTAAAAAATAATTTAAAAATGTGGTAATGGATACTTTTCCTCAGATTTGAAAAACAAGATGAAGGGCATGAACTGTAAGCTTCATAATAAAAGACTGATTGTGTTAGACATGTAGTATGTGCATTTAATGAAGTTAGGTTCTATAAAAATGAATCTATTTCATTGCAAACACAGTTGACCTGCTGACAGACTCCACCCACATCCTTCTGATTGGCTTAGTTTTTTTTTTTTCCACAGTTGTGTCATACCTGCTGTGGACAGACAAATTGCTTGTCTCAGGACTCTTATGCCATCACACCTGATTAAGGACACAGTGTAAACCACAGCAACTTCACAATACCCAAAACATGCATGCCGCATGCACGTGCATCAGCCCTATGTGAATCCAGCAGCTCTGTTGAAAGGCATTTGCAGGCAGAGAAGTGGAGCAAATGTGCTGGTGTGTGAAGACGGACGAGAGGCCTATATAGCTGAATGTGGCTCTCCCAAAGCTCTCTCTCAGAGGCCACGCACGGCCCCCTTTCAGAGCCGGCCCAATCGCCTCTAATCTCTGACCCCATCAATAAGATGTATTCAGACTCCATCAAACAGCCGAGCTGCTGTGCAGGCGGGCAGAAACCGCTGGGGGAGAACCATGGGAAACACTCCTTTAATTGTCCCTCGACCTTTTTAAAGAATATTAAGCTGCATTAGTTGTCTATGAGCCTTTCTTTCCTGGCCTTTCTTTTGGAGAGGGCTACAGCAGCCCACTCAGCCAACAGGCCATTAAACGTGACAGGTCTTTGTGGAGAGAAGGGAAACACACGGCGGAGATGAGGATGAGGAGGGCAGCGAGAGGCTCTGGTTTACATCAATCCTCTCGGCCCACACGGAGGATTTCGTATCTCCCATGAATAATTCTCTGTCCGCTATAGGCTCCCGCTCAGCTGCCGCCACGAATCGCGAAACGAGACGGACACTAAAGAACATAATTGTTGTATAATGGTTACATTTCCCAGTCGCATTCTCCGTGGTGAGCGTTATCGTCATTATGAATATTATGAGAAGCTTACAGCTCGGTTATTCCCCCAGCGGGAGATATAGGGCCGCTTCAGAGAGGAATGCCATGAAGGAGGTTTTTTGATAAGTTGCAGTGTAGGATCTAACCTGTGGAATGCAAGCTTATTAAGAGAGTACTGCCTTTACACACTTCACTAATTAATAGTTGAACAGAACTGACCTAGGAGATTCTTCTTTTAGACACAAAAAGTAACAAAAATAGTAAAATATAGGAGCCTATTTCTGCCTTGCAACAATATAAAAGAGACCATGATAAGCAACTCTCATAATTGGGACAACTACAATGGTGAATCACAAATTCATATTATTCATTATAAATAGTAGAATTTAATTGTTACTCACAGTATACAGTTGAAGTCAGAATTATTAGCCCCCCTGAATTATTAGCCCCCCTGTTTATTTTTTCCCCCAATTTCTGTTTAACTGAGAGGTTTTTTTCAACACATTTCTAAACATAATAGTTTTAATAACTCATTTCTAATCACTGATTTATTTTATCTTTGCCATGATGACAGTAAATAATATTTTACTAGATATTTTTTAAGACACTTCTATACAGCTTAAAGTGACATTTAAAGGCTTAACTAGGTTAATTAGGTTAACTAAGCAGGTTAGGGGAATTAGGCAAGTTATTGTATAAGGATGGTTTGTTCTGTAGACTATCGGAAAAAAAATTGCTTAAAGGGGCCAATAATATTGGTCTTAAAATGTTTTTTAAAAAACTAAAAACTGCTTTTATTCTAGCCGAAATAAACTTCCTGCAGAAGAAAAAGTATTATCAGACATACAGTGAAAATTTTTCTTGCATTATTAAGCATTATTTGGGAAATATTTAAAAAAAAAAAAAAAAATCAAAGGGGGGCTAATAATTCTGACTTCGTTTGTATATACTCACATATTCTCATACACAGTAATAATGATACTTCATACTTTACCTCTCAAGTGTGACTTTATTACATATCTTAATATATTACATATCTTAATAAATTTCCTTTTCAAACTTCACACACATATTCACACATATTCATTTGAAAACTGCATGAAAATTTGTTGCAATTGCAATTTCATCTTGCTAGCAATATTGCATCTCTCAGCTTCAATTTTAAATCTCCCGATTGTAAAACTATTTTAATTCCAATGCTAAATATCTGATTTTGAACATCGCTAAACATAATTACTAATATTATACATTATGTCTTCATTTCAACATTGAATCACACAATTGGAACTTTTTATACTTTTTGCAGACATGTCAAATATAATTCAGGCAAAACCAAATGTGCAACGCAACTTTACATTTTGAAAATTATGTTTTTCTTTATTTTTAATGGTTTATAGATCAAAAATAATTTGATGACACATTAAAGACTCTATTAATGCACTTTTTAGTTAAGTGGTTATAAACTATTTATTTGGGCTCAGTTTAAACAAACAAATTAAGTTGAACATTACTAAATTGAGGGCACCATGGTGGCGTAGTGGGTAGCACAATTGCCTCACAGCAAGAAGTTCGCAAATTTGAGCCTCGGCTGTGTCAGTTAGCATTTCTGTGTGGAGTTTGCATGTTCTCCCAGTGGTCGTGTGGGTTTCCTCCAGGTGCTCCGGTTTCCCCCACAAGTCCAAAGACATGTGGTATAGGTAAATTGTCTGTAGTGTATGAGTATGAATGACTCTTTATGGATATTTCCCAGAGATGGGTTGCAGCTTGAAGGGCATACGCTGCGTAAAACATATGATGGATAAGTTGGTGGTTCATTCCGCTGTGGCGACCCCCGATTAATAAAGGAACTACGCCGGAAAGAAAATGAATGAATGTTTACTAAATTGAATTTGTTTGTTTAAATTCAACCCACATAAATTGTATGCAAAAGCTTTGCAGAAATATTTTTTTCTGCATGGATTTAAATATTTATACACTGTCATTTTAAATCTTTATACTTCGCCTTCAAAGCACTAGGTTTTACCCACCTGTGTTTTAATTATTAGAAATATTATAAAATATTGTATGACTACTTCTTGTACTAAAACAGGTCAGAAAAAGTATTGCATGTTGCTTTATTTTTACCAAAAAAATAATTATCCTTCATAAGTTGGCATTAAAGTCGCCAATATAAAATCACATTTGTGAATTGAAAACAAATCTTGTATTTGACCTTTGAACCTTTAATTGAACTCTCAATTGCAACTCGGTTCATTGTTAAAACTCTCAACTGCAACTTTGTTTTGTACAACTTTATATTTCCCCACTGTAACATTTCATCACATAACAACTGCAACTTTATTACTAATTACTGCAACCTTGTCTTATTTTACCCTGCATCTTCTACTTTTAACCAAAGCAAGCTTTCCAAATAGTTTAGCTCTTTTTGTCACAGAACATGCAATGATTTTTTCAATGCGCTTTGCTCTTTTTTTGCACAATCTCCGGCAAGCGGGCAATGATAAAAGGATCATTTAATTGGAAAGAACAGCAGGCTCATGGGCAGATGCACCTGACAAGCATTTGGAGAGGTTAAAATGATGTTTCGCAACCTTCATTGGATTGGGGGGGGAAATTGTTTTTGTGAGCTTAAACCACCCAGTGAATAGTTGCTTTCTGAGTAAATTATGCATCACCTCCTTTTCACGTGTAGTGTGTTAAAAAGCTTGCCTTGACCTTGTGACACCAAGCATAGAAATTCAACATAAAGCTCTTATAGAGTCCCAAAATGGCATATGTTCTATTGAATAGAGGGTCCATTAATCAACAACCATTAAGCCCTAAATAGGCAGATTCTGAAGGGGGACGTGGAAAGCCTAGCCTTTAAACTCTTCTGCTTATCAAAAGTGTTGATATGATCCAAAAAAATTATAATAATATGAGGATTCATTACCTTGCCTTCTTTTAAATGGCTGGAGATAGAGGAGAAGAGCGATACCAGAAATGGACAGAAGGGGGTTGGGAATGAGAGAGGGTCTTTTGGTGAGATTGGGTGGGGCGCTATTTTAGCCACGACACAAAGGCGTTGCTGTGCAATCAGCTCTGTGTAAAATTGGTGCTCTGTGCCGGGCACAATGGGGCACAAAGGCAGGGGGCTGGTGGCCCAGTCGGGAGCGCAAGGACACAGCTGTGAACAGAGCCTGCACAGCCCCGCTCAATATGGGCCCTCATCACATCTGTAGAGGTCCGGCCGCGGCTTCCGCAAGTCCGTCGCACAATGAGGGCCCTCAGCAAATCCTTTGTTGTGACTTTCAAGGCCCTTTTTAGCCAAAATCTTAAATATTTCATTAGGCCCCCTTCGCTCGCTCCCATTCTTCAGGTCTATTATGAAGAGCCGAACTGCGCTTTACCCTGAAATCCATTCCCTTGAGGGTCAACAAAAGACTCCTCCAAATCTGTTTGAGTTCTGACGCAATCCTGTTGCTCCTCAAACACGCCAATGTTTAAGTTTCAAGCTGTGAAAAAAAGAGAGATAAACTTACTTTTATCTCTGTTGTGCCTTCACATCAGCCCAGAATATTGTGAAGGTATTTAGATGGATCTTAATCAAGCTGCGACACACTTGATGTGAGGATAACATCTGTCATTTGACATACATTTGCTTTTTAATTGTTTTTTTTTTAATCCATGATAAATTTTTTAAAAATTGTCAAACTTATTTTGATATCAGTCAATTTTATGCAATTTGACATATTGATAACAATGAGTTTTGATAACAATAAGATAAATGTGTTAACTGTTAAGTTAACTTTATTGATGACCTGAACAGGACTTACATTGGGTCAAAAGTTTGGTGAACTGAATGGTCCTTAAAGTTAATATAAGAATAATATCTATATTTTATTATGATTTATAGCTACTGTAAAAATATATGTTAATGAACTGCTTTCTTATTTTGTGAATCTCAGGTGTTTTCTGTTTATTTGTGGTTGTGAATTGCATTGTGGGATGTTGATCTCTGCTTTTCTCTTTAACTCTACGATTTAAAAAAAGCTAAGGCTTTTATTGACATTTTATTGTTGTTGTAGCGCTTTGGGTTTCAGAAAAGCGCACTACAAACAAAAGATTGATTATTATTACTTTAGTAGTTTGAAAAAAATGTAGTGTATAAGATATAATATATTGAGAAATAAGTCCATAAAATAACTGAAAACTTAATGAAAGTTCATTACAAGGTTTTTGAAGTGTAATATACAACACCAACCCAGACAATATATCACTTTACATAAAAAAAACTTCAAAAAGTCACTTTTTCAAACTTTTCAAGATTATAGGTTGTTATGGGGAAAGATCAAGATCTCATAATCCAATTCAAAAACATATAACTATATATAAAAAACATATATATAAATATATGAATAACACATAAATAAGCACATTTACAGATATTTTTAGTGTACTAATGAATTAGCATACATGTGTAATACAATTATTTTCTTACACAACATAAACAATGCTTGACAAGTGGCTTAATTTCAGGAAGCTGTTATTAAATATCTGCAAAATGCAAACAATAAATTATTTTATCATTTCACCAAATAAACTGAAGTGCATAATTTTACGTTAACAATAATTTTGAGAACTAATATCAAATAATTTTGGTTTTATTATAAAAAAAAACTGCAACAATAATTGAATTCTTTTTTTCCAAATCATCCTCCGCAACTCTTCCAAAATGTCCCGCCTTTGTGAAAGTTCATCTAATAAAGTATGTTTGCTGATAGTTATCATGCGACAGCTTTGTTTAATCGCACTCATAGACTAGCAGCAACAGATGATAAACCACTCCCATACAAATATTAAACACTTGTTAATAACTTTTGCCTCTGTCCTGCAAAGAGCTCTGTCAGCTTCGCTAAACAGGTCTGAAAGGGATTTGCCTTTATGTGAGGCCTTAAACTGCCGTGCTGATTTGACCGATAACAATGAGCGTCCTTTTGTCGGGGTTGAGGGGGCCTTGATTTATCCAACACTTTAAGCAGCCCTAATGAATAATTCAATGTTATCATTCAACTTGCCGCTCAGTTATTATGTTTTGATTCTCTTTTTTTCACACGTGAGGGAACCGGCCGGACAGGGGGTATCGTGCAGGGGCACCTAAGGGGAAGTAATGCACGGCATGGGACAAAACAAGAAAGGCCCCGGCGCAGGACTCTGGCTGTCAGCTTGATAAATATAATGTGTCACCAATTAAAAACTCATTGCCATTCTCTAATTCAGCCAGCGCCTTGTTAACCGCTGCCTGGCAGGGAGGCTCCGGCTCTGTCCCGGCCCCTGCTACCAGCACCCTCGATAATAGAGGGCCTGCTTTTCCCATCCTTTAAAACCACATCCCCTTTCCATTGGCATGTAAATAAGACATTCATTCAGCACCACTTTTTCCATCCGAGGCCGAAAAAAATGACCATCAATGTCTTTGATTCAAATCTTTTTTTCTCCGGAAAACAAAGAATTCTATAGTTTCAGATTTTTTTCTTTTTACGCCAAAAAAAAACTTTTCTTGCCTTTCTTTTGGGCCATTCTCATGTTAATGGTGTTGACACAACTTTGGGCAACGTGGGTATACAACGCATATGAACCCTAGCAGGAGTCCATTACAGAAATGCCATTTAGCAAGCTGTTTCTGTGAGAAAGTCAAACGTTTAAGAGGCTTTTTTTAAAAGAGCCTGAGAATCAGTGCTTCACAGGAGCAGCGGGAGGCCTTTTTTTCGGAGTTTTCCTGAAACTAAAGGCTTTCCAGGTCTCTGATGTTTGCTAACCGGAGTCAAAAGTGCCGGAATGCATAAGAATGCTGTTTCTTCTTAAGCGATGTGTAAATAGTTTGTCTTCTAGGACTTTTGCACTTGAGCGCTTTAGTTTTCATTCAGAACGTTCCTTTGGTCTTTTGCCTTGAAGTGCTAGATTTGTGTTTGTTTATTTGTTTATACATTCATCATTTGTTTATTTGTTGTTAATAAAATTTTGCCAAACGTGTCTCAGAATCCAACGTACAAATTGGAGCAGTCGGGTTAAAGGTCAGAGGACTAATCAGAGCGATAGATCAGTTGAGTCAACGAGGTGTCAATGTGTCAGCATCTAGGACAGGAAGAGAGCTTGGCTAGGGAAATTTTACGCGTTCAGACAAAGCAGAAAACGCCTTGTTGTGTCAGTGTCGAATTCACAAAAGTGATTTTATATCAACTGAAATGTCAGGTGTATACTTTTAGGTGTCAAATAATAATAAAAGTGTATACTTTTAGGTGTCAAATAATGTAAAAAGATCAAGACATGCATGAAATGACATACTTATTCTGATTCTAACATATAAAAGAACAACCGCACTGCATTTTATTGTATTTTAAATTATTAAAAATGTCTTGCTGACAAATGGCAATAACCTAGTGGTTTGAAGCTTTGACAAAGCATAAAGATTTAAAATGATATTTAATAATGAGCATTTTGGAGCAGCACTGTGATTCCAAAAACATAACCTTTTAATACGTCAACAAATGATTTCTATTTCTAAATATGCCTGACAGGACATTTTATATACTTATACTTAATTATACTTTATTATATTATAATTATAAAATACCAATTATAATAAGTATTATAATAGTTAATAATGATCATATTATAATTATAATTGCATTTTAGTGAGTGTCTTCTCTAGTAAAAAAAATGATATACATTATCTTTCTGCCTAAAAAAATCATGTATTTAACTTCACGAGAACACATATAAACCTAATCAATATTTACTATCATTCATTCATTCATTTTCAAAAAATATTCTGAGCTTTTTATTTTTCAATCAACCGAGTGTAGCAAATATTTTCATAACAGTATAAATTTGTAAGTCTTTAATGAAAATAAAAAATATATATATTTGAAATAAAAGTATAATGTAAAGGAAATGCATGTAAACATACCATGTGACCTTGTATTTATTTAATTAATTAAAATTTACTTTTGAGTATGATATTTAGTACATCAGATCTCACTTTTAAAGATTTGAATCCTCAGTTTAGACTAGATTTGCATCCAGCGATAATTAAATGGTTCATGTCCCAGATTGAGGCCTATCGCAACCGAATTTCTGTGTGAAAAATAATTTTACAGCCTCTGATCCGGCTTAAGCATCCATATCACACATGTTTGACATTTATAACTCTTCATCTGGCTTTAAAACAAAACAGGCAGGATGATTTAGTCACACTTAATCCATTTTGATGTAAAACCTGTTAGCTTACATTTTATGATTCACATATAATAATAGTTTTGTAAAAAAAAAAAGAAATTATTGGCAAAGTGTCTAATGCAACAAATACCATTAATTAATGAGTTTTTGCTATATTCATTCACTTTAATGCAAGGATTAATAGTGCTTACAATATAAAATTATTATGTATATGTATTACACACTTATACATAAAACCAAAACTATACAAGCCAAAAATATTTACATAATTTATATATAAATTCTATCATTTACATATATATTTTATATCTACATATAAATAAACCTTTTCTCAAATGCATGGATGTGCGTATTTATTTGCACATAAAACAGTTACAGAGCACACATCCATATATTATCTATATACAAACCTTTTTTCAGGTTTATATATCTTTAACTGTTTCTAATCACTAATTGATTTTGTCTTTGCTATGAAGACCGTACATAATATTAATATTGTATTTTGCATGTGTTGTTTACTATTGTATATATTTAGCAAGATATTAGTATTCCACTTAGAGTGCAATTTAAAGGCTTAACTACTTTGATTATTATTATTATTATTATTTTTATTATTATATTCCAGCAAAACTAAATCTTCCACCAAACAAATAATATAACATGAAATACAGTGAAAATGTCCATACTCTTTAAATGATGTTTAGAAATAATAAAATTGGGGAAAAAAAAATTGGGAAATTTCACAGGAGGGCTAATAATTGTGTCTTTCACATATTTTCTTCTAAAACATTTCCTACCAAAAGCCTTAATTCGAACCGTTTCTGTATCCAATATTCACGCTGTTACACACTACATAACTGGAACCCACACAAGAAACAGCACCATCTGCAACAATCACTGTCCTCCATTGATGCGTCTTCAAAGCCACTTTCACAGATTATAAGCCACTGTTTTTCACATCCGCTCTGAATCAGCGTGGCCCCTGGCATGCATAGATGAGGGGCCAGCTGTGTTTGTGCCACACAGCGGAGAGAAAGAGACAGAGAATCAGTCCAACACCCTGTCCAATACATAAAGCCTGCTTGTGTCTCTTCTCAAGCCTCTCTCATACAGTCACACAGGAATGCAGAATATTCCATTTAGAAGTGTTTCCACGCTGTTTTCAGCATTTCAAAGCCTGTCTGCCAGAAGCACTGAATTAAGGAGAACCCCCCTCCCACCACCAAATCACCTCCAAATTTTATTACATTTAAATGATACTGATACATTAGTTATTATTATTATTATTATTATTATTATTATTATTATCATTATCATTATCATTATCATTATTATTATTATTATTATTATTATTATTATTATTTATTTTTTAGATTAATTATTTTTAGAATTGCAATATTTTTGTATAATTTTGTTCTTGTTTTTGAGAAGTTGCTAAAACATATGAACGGACAGTTTGTATGAATAATTTTTAGCGACTGTTATAATACAATACAAGTAAGCCATATGTAAAAATAGAGGACATTAACACACACACATACACAAAAAGAAACGTGACCGTGGACCAAAAAACCACTAAGTGCAACAACTAAGTGTGTCTTTAAGTTGTTGATATAAGGTGCTTAGCAATACATATTACAATCAAAAATTAAGTTTTGTTATTTGTTAGTTATATTTATGGTGGGATATCTACATTTTCTTGAAGGAACATGATCTTACCTTAATATTCTAATGTTTGTGGAATAGGGGCAACACAGTGGCTCAGTTGTTAGCACTGTTGCCTCACAACAAGAAGGTCACTGGTTTGAGTCCCGGCTGGGTCAGCTGGCATTTCTGTGTGCAGTTTTCATGTTCTCCTCGTGTTGGCGTGGGTGTCCTCCGGGTGCTCCGGTCTCCCCCACAGCCCAAAGACATGCGCTATGCAGAAGGTGAATTGCAACCCCTGATGAATAAAGAGACTAAACCGAAGGAAAATTAATGCTTGTTTGTGGAATAAAAAAAAGATACATTTGACGAATCCAATTATCGACTATCGATAGAATTATATCCATGCAAAGCTGTATTGTTGTGCAAAGTCACATATGTTCTTTTTGTTATTGGACTACTGTATGTACTACCAATCACTAGTTTGGGATCAATTTTTTTTTTTAAATATATATTTTTTAATGAAATCACGGATTAGTAAAACAATAGTGGAATATTTGTTATAGTTTAAAGTAACTAAGCGCTTTTATTATATTGTAGAATGTGTTTGTTTTTTTCCTGTTGGCAAATTAGAATTTTCAGCATTCTTACTACAGTCAAGTGTCACATGAACCTTCACAAATCATTTTAATATATGTTAATTGGGGCTGAAAAAAAACCTTTTGCATTATTATCTTTGGAAGAAAAAACCCATGCTGCTTAACATTACTTTGCTGATTTGATGTTGAATTTTTTCCGGAATTCTTTGATAAAGTGAATTTCTTTGAGAATCATTGGATACCCCGTCTAACACACAAAGCCTACTTGTGTCTCTTCTCAAGCCTCTCTTTTACAGTTGCACAGGAATGCAGAATATTCCATTTAAAAGGGTCTAAATAAGTGTTTCCAAGCTGTTTTCAGCATTTCAAAGCCTGTCTGCCAGAAGCGCTGAATTAAGGAGAACGTGCCCCCCCAAATCCAACCCCGTCCCACCTACACCACCCTCCCGCCCCACCAGCAGGATGGCTCAAAGCCTCGGCTCATTACTACTGTCACACCGGCAGTGGAGAGGCTTGGCACAGCCTCGTGTACTTAATTGAATTAGACATACCCGCTTGTTTAGGCATTGTGTGATGGCATGAGAATCCCGCAGCCTTTTTCCATGATAAAAACGAGAGGCCTCGGCAACACTTGTCAGCAGATCTAAGCATCCCGAACGGAGCGTGAAACTGTATAGCCGGAGGAGAAGGTGGCAGGGATGGAGAAGACACTCACGTTGGAGCATCTCTTCAGGTGCCCTCTGAGGAATGCAGGGAGCAGTGTGTTTGGGCAGTGTGTTCGTGCTCCGCAATCACAAAGTAATCAGTGTCTAACTAAGATATGAAAACGTGTTTGGAGAGTCTGGAGCCAAAGCATTGGTCTTACTGCAGCATTTTTTTTTTTTTTTTTTTTACAAAAGTCTAATTAGATTTTAGCAAGTTTCAAATGACCCAAGAAAAGAAAAAAACAAGAGGAATTATGAAGGAATTTAACAATATGAATTATTTAGCATGATACTGTGCTGCCAATTATTATTTTTTTATGACTGATAAATGGTAATTGGTCAGTTATTTTTATGATTTTCTCTAAATAAACAAAATGTCTATGGAAAAAGAGAAAAAATAAGTGATTAGAAGTTTTTACCTACAAAATATATACAAAATGATTAGCTCTCCTGTGAATTAGTTTTCTTTTTCAAATATTTTCCAAATTATGTTTGACAGAGCAAGGAACTTTTCAAAGTATTTCCTATAATATGTTTCCTTCCGGAGAGAGTCATTGGTGATTTATTTAGGCTAGAATAAAAGCAGTTTTACATAAAAAAATAAAAAAAAACATTTTAAGGTCAATATTATTTGTAACTATTATTAATTATATAGCTATTAGTTATTAGTTATTATTAGTTTTTAATTGTCTGCATAAAAAACAATTAGTAAAGAATTAATTATATTAGTTGTATACAATTAGTTAACAATTAGTTATATTAGTTATAAATAAGTTATTAAAACTATTATGTTTAGAAATGTGTTGAAAAAATCTTCTTTTTGTTAAACAGAAATTATATAAAGTTATATATACATACACATTATACACACACCTGGAGCAATGAATAAACAGTAATGAAGAGAATTAACAGAGAAATTGAAAAGAAACCTGTCATTGTACTCCATGCTTTCAAAAGTTTTGACATATGTAAGATCTATTTGTTTGTTTTTAGAAAGAAATCTCTTATACTCACAAAGATATTTAAATAGTAAGGTCAATTATCAGTCTTACGGTGAAATATTAGTACATTCTGAAATAACCACTTGGTATTTGAATGTATTTGGAAATATATATTTTGTTCTTTCACATAAACAAAGACCACACAGCACTGATATATCATGCATTCCTAAAATTCCAATTTCTTATATAAAAACATTTTTGTCCTTTGAATTCACAATGACCATAAAGGAGGCAAAACGTCACTACCAGATGACATCAGAAGTATAAGAACTCTGCCCCATGACCCACATGTCTTAACCTAACTTTAAAAGACAACAGCCTGTATGCACTTTTGGATTTGAAAGTTTTGCTTTAAAATTCAGGGCAAAAGAGGCTGAGCAAAAGAGACAGAACGCTGGTGAAAGAGCCGCCTAATGTGATTGCCCTCTGCATTTATCCAGCCAGCTTTGAAGAGCGCTAAGAGGAGATGCCTCAGTGCTGTCACTACATAATGTCACCTCACTAACCTCCGGGGTCAGAGCCAGACTAACACCGTAACCCGGGGCCCTGATCCGCCTCCAGCCCCTTTAGTGGTGCACCCAGCTGTCAGTAATGCAGCCCAAACTTTATTCAATTCGAGATCAGTCAACGTGAAAGGATAATCTCTGAATAATTGGAGCCTATGGACCCAGGAGAATCTTAAACTTTCCCTCAATACCGCTGACTTCTTTTCCAAGAGGACACCCTTGTTACCCTCAGTGAACAACCAGATGGGCAATTATAATTCTGCAATAATCGTTGAGAGGGTTTTCAGTGGCCGGCTGAGGGTTGTCAGTCAGCCTGAGAGGGCGTAAACATGGCTTCTTCTCGGCCACCAGCACTCAACAAGTGAAACACCAGACGGTCCACCGTCCTAATCCATTTCTTTTCCTCTTCACATGAATTAAACGCACACAATTAAATGACTGAGACGGTCACATTCCTTCACATTAGCATTGAAGAGTCGCAACATTCTTGAGATGTTTCCTATTATGACCTACGGACTGTAGAGCTTTTGAAATGTCACGGATAATGCATGACGTTTTCATGAACACTTCATTGCAAACATCGAATCGCAATAAATCTTCATTTCGCTCACTCTGGGAAATCTGTCACGGAGATGATTTATAGCGACGCAAAACTTCTGTCAATTCTCAGAAGGTACTGAAAGTTAAACAATATTTTAATAGAGGCTCAACGAAAGGACACATAAAACGCATCAACAAATGAATTAGATGAAAACAGAAGGACAAAGAATCTCTGTTTACGTTTGAAAACTGACCTTTGCATCAACTAAATCACACAGAGCATGAATGGATGACACAGAGAGAGCATGCAGGCCTGGGTCCTCCGCACCGCTGCGGTTTACGCATCTGTCTCTCTGCGGTGTGGATGATCTGCTAATGGAAGCCTCTGTCACACTGGGAGGCCTGATGCTGAACACAATACAATATGAAAATTAGCATCGCTGGTGCTGCCGCTACTACAATCAGTCATCGAACTGTCAAATTCACATCGGTGGCACTAGTAAAGATGGCAAGCCGCCAAATCACACCTGTGAGAGCTGTATAAACATGAAGTTTAATCTGGGTCTGCTTGTGCACTTCATGCATTTTCTCTGTTCCGACAGCTCTCTGATTGTTGAAATACCAGGGGTTAATGCTCTCTGAGTTGCAATCTGATTGCACGAACCAATTCTGAGGGTAGTTTGAAACACATTTCAAAAGCAATTGGACAACTGAAGATAATTTTTTTGTTTTTTGTTGATGTTTTGTTTTGTCTTTTTTTACAATTGCTAAGACACTCTATCTGATTTTCTGAACCAAACTCTCAAATAAATTACTCTTTTGGCAAAACATTAAACAAGTTTAGATAGATACTGTTTGCAAGTCTCATGCTCTCCTTATGCAAAAGCACATTCTCACTCACTAAAATATAATTTTGCACTGAAATGCTATTGTGTTTACAGCAAAACTATAAACAAGCAGCAAAGGAGAGACAGATGAGAATGTGGACAAGCATGAACAGATGTACAAAGTAGTCAACGATGGACCTATCAGACCCGGTTGTCCATTGGCTTTTAATTGTCCATTGGCTGCAGCATTTAATGAATAATCCTAGTTTTATATATATTTAGTCAGAAGAGTCAAGAGTTTTGTGAATGTAGTAAAAAAAAATACATACATTCAGCTGATCTTTAGGTCTGGAAAGAGCACTTTTAGCTTAGCTTAGCAGATCATTCAATCGGATACGTGCATATCACTTAAAAATGACCAAAAATTTAGATTTCCAATTTAAAGCTTGACTCTTCCATAGTTTCGTTATGTACTGAGATAGATTGAAAATAAAAATGAGCTATTTTCTGTTCAATAGGAGCTATACTCTCATTCTGGCATAACAATCAAGGAACTTGAGCAGACACAATGATATTACACAGCACCTGAAAATAGGCTAACTTCCGTCAATAAAACCAACGTGACCAATTGCTCAATGGAGACATTTGTGTGAGACAATTCATAACATATTCACTTAGGTGCAGATCTTAAACCATATAAATCTATTATTCTGAAGTTATATTATATAATAAATAGTTAGCAGATTATCAGATGCTGCTTAATATCATACATAATTTTACATACATTTTTTTCCCAATACATCTATTTTTGTATTAAAGATTTGCATTTTTAAAAAAAATATTCAAACTATCAATAAAAATACAATTGTCACTCAGTACTAAAAAAACACACTGTGAATGCAACAACAGTCACTTGAAAGTGAAAGTGTAAAATCCAAATGATGTTGAATGTTGATCATTTTCAACATCAGCAGATATAATGAACTAATGGCATCCTGTTCTCCTCCTCACAGGATAAACCTTCATTATATGACATTAAACTATTATAACAACAAGAGGAAAGAGAAGGTGCACAGTACCCAAAACAAACAGAAATGCAGCACAGTCTGCCACACTTCAACAAATCTCCCAACAATGAGTCAAGCAAAATATTTTCTCTGCTCAATCGGACTGGCACATTACTTCCTGATCTGGAGGAGGCAGCAACCAGTGGCTCAAAAACGGCCTGTTTTCCATGCCACAACTTCCTGACTGCCATCCAGCCTATGAGAAAAAAAACATCCACAAAAGGGGAAACAGAAAACAGAAAAGCTGCCCATTGTGCGAGTGACCAGTCTCTTTAGCAACAGCAGAGAAACGAGCAGACAGACGGCTGTAAAATAAAAATGCCTCCTGGACCAGAACTCATTAATGAGACACTGAAGAGACCAAGATTTATGATCTGCTGCAGGAGCTCAGACAAGAGCACTAGAAAACTGTTACAAACGAAACATCCCAATGAATTTAAATACACGCTGTATAGATTGTGAATACTTAATGAAACTGGGTTTCACATCAGGGTCAGAAATGAGAAATTTTCCTTTGTAGACATTTTTGCAATTTTTATCATTTAATATAAAAGTTTAACCAATTAACTGTATCTATGTTGTCCATGTACATCAGTGAATCGGAATATCAGGAAATGTTACAATTTGGTTTACTTTTTTTTTTTTTTTTACAAAATTACGAGTAGAACAAAATAATCATTATAGTGGATTATTAATGCTATTGTCATTTTTAAAATGATTATTAATGTTAATTAATATAATACAAACATATATGTTGAAGAAATGAAACATGCAAGATTAACCAAAGTCTCAGTGCTGAAATAAAAAAATAAATAACTTTATAAATAAATCAATAAATCAACAAATAAATAAATAAAATAAATTAAAATAAAATAAAATAAAATAAAATAAAATAAAATAAAATAAAATAAAATAAAAATAAAATAAATATTTTCCAGTGCTGTATTATGGCTGGAAGGGCATCAGCTGTGTAAAACATATGCCAGAGTAGTCAGCAGTTCATTACGCTGTGGTGACCCCTGATAAATCAGGGACTAAGTTAAAGGAAAATAAATGGAAAAAAAAGAAAAGAAAAAAAAAACCTGGTCAGATTTCAACTTAATTGCATTCAAGTTTAAATGGCCGCTTTGTATAGTTTATTTTATTTATTATTATTTTTTTTATTATATATTTATAATTCTTATTATAAATAGCTTACACTATAAATATAAGATATATAAAAATCTAAAAGTTTAAAAAAAAAATCTTTATTTTTTTAGAATTTAGTTTTTAAATTATGTCAAATAAATATTCACATATAGCATAATTTTTTTTAAATAATTGCATACAAATACAATTATTCATATATAGTTATGTTTGCATATTTAGTGATTGATTGCAAGGTCTAAGTGAAAACAGCACAAAAGTAAATCTAACTATCAACAAGTTTTCCTTCAAACATCTTGACATTTATGTGACGATTACAGTCCACCTCAAAAATGAAAGTGTATCTATAAATGACAAGTACCCAAATGAAAGCCTCAGTTTCCCTCTCTAATCCTCTTTAATTACCCTGTTAGTGTGAAAGCCCTTGTGAGCAGACCTCTTAAGTGGCTGGATATTATAAATCAATGATGGTTTGTTATTCCGTTCATTTAAACAAAGGGGAGACGCATAAAAAGCCATTAAAATGACACGTGAATTGGCAAACAAACTGTTTAATTTGTGTCTGCCCTGCGAAGGGGGCTGCGCAACAGTGACGTCGGGGGGGGCCAAAGGAAAATTTACATCTGATTCAAGTTTAATGGGCCGTGGCGGGACGGCCGCCTGGCCTCCAAGGAAACCAATCTTTTCTCAAGATTTTCAACAGGCCAAAATGTTCCTTTTTTGTTAATTTCCAATGTGTCATGTGATCCCAATGGGGCTGGAGCTTGTATGTATCAATTTGTTTCTGTTGCGGCCCCGCAATAGGCCAGCAATGAATATATGGGCTATTGAGTCACGCCACACAATGGGCACAGCTGATGCGGTTGCCACAGAGAAACGCCCACACAAAGCACAGGAATGATGACATATGGTCCCAACCTGCCTCGGTCAGGACACCCCCAATAGCCCCGACTGCATCGGGTGACAAAACCCTCAAGCGGGCCATTTATCTGTGCCTACTCATTTCATGCTAAAATAAACTTTTTATAAAGTTTCTACAGGCCGGGCACAAGGAGTAAAACAGAGGCCCCAAAGGCACCGTGTAAAGTGAGGAATTCATCATTAAGTGATTAACAAAGACTCCTTCACCACCTGCTCCTGAATTTATACGCACATTACTGACAGCCTGTGCCTTTTAGAGAATAGAGAAACAGCAAAATAGATGGAAAGTATGAGAGTGTCAGTGTTTAATAAGGCTTGCTGAGTATGTGTAAAACTCTGACAAAAACAATTCAGTCAAAAGATATATAGCTAAAGATATATGTGTGATATATATATAGTTATATAGCATGTAATGTTATGGAATGTGGCAAATTTTAGATGATTAAAACAAACCTATTATAATATACTGTATATATAATTATTAATAATATTATTTTTAATAATAAATTCATTCATTCATTTTCTTTTCGACTTAGGTCCCTTTATTAATCTGGGGTCGCCACAGCGAAATGAACCGCCAAATTTTCCAGCATTTTGTTTTACACAGCGGATGCCCTTCCAGCTGCAACCAATCTCTGGGAATTAATAATATATTATTATATATAATATTATTAAAAAATATTGTTTTCCACTATACCTATTTTGACTGCCTCCTGAATTATGCATTCAGCTTCATTCATCATAAAATAAGAAAGCATATTTTTTATTAAATATTTTAAGTTTACTTTATTAAATTAAATAAACATTTGTATAAAACATCTGTCATTCATTCATTTTCTTGTCAGCTTGGTCCCTTTATTAATCTGGGGTCGCCACAGCGGAATCAACCGCCAACTTATCCAGCATGTGCTTTACGCAGCAGATGCCCTTCCAGCTGCAACCCATCACTGGGAAACATCCATACACACTCATTCGCACACATACACTAAGGCCAATTTAGCTTACCCAATATACTGCATGTCTTTGGACTTGTGGGGGAAATCGGAGCACCTGAAGGAAACCCATGCCAATATGGGGAGATTATGCAAACTCCACACAGAAATGCCAACTGACCCAGCCGGGACTCAAATCAGCGACCTTCTTGCTGTGAGGCGATTGTGCAACCCACTGCGCCACCGTGAGGCCCATAAAGCATCTGTTTTCTGTAATATTTGTAATTTCAGATATTGAAAAATATAAATATTCTGTCTGTCCTAATGTTCTGATCAACTCTGCTACATTGAATATGAAAAACACATAACCAGCACTGATGGAAAAGCATGTTGCTTGCTTCAATGGATTTCACTTTCTCTGGCAGGAAATTCTGGAAGGTTTAGAGGCATGACATTTATTCTTCTCTTATTCATTTGAACAAAATGTTTTAGATTCATCAACATTAGATTAATCATTTGTCAGCACTTTTATATTACCTCAATAATATGATGAAAATGCATAAACTCAGTTTTAGACAAGTCATTTGGTACCTGGTTTGAGGTTAGCAGCTAAAAGAATAAAATGCTGTTAGTGGTCTAAAAAAGTTAAACAATAGCTTAAACATAAATTACTAACAAAATCCAATGTCACTTTAAAGCTTTTTTACCAGCCAAAAGTGGTAAAAGTTTGGCTTAACTTAGGACAGAGCAAAATAATAATTAAAACAAAAGTGTAGAAATTTTGCTTTTGCAAAGTAGTATGTGCTTTTCAAAGTAGTAATAACAGTAGTAATAATAAACACTCTAAAATGCTGGGTTGTTACACAAACTCAAATGTTGAATTTATTTTGGATTAAAAAAAATCATGTCCATGTTTAATTATGTTTTAAATTCATCAAGAACCAAAAAGTAGTTTGATAAAAACAATTGAAATATATTTCCTAAAAAATAATTACATCTAGTTACGTTTCACACATTTAAATAAAAGCGATGGATGGATGGATGGATGGATGGATGGATGAGTGAGTGAATGAATGAATGAATGAATGAATTAATTAATTAATGGATTTCACTGGACCCTTCACTTAAACTGTGACCATGCATAAAAATTTTTCTCTACAGCTGTAATGAACTCCTCAGATTCCTGAAACATGTATTCTTCTGTGTCATTTCTTTCTCAAGCGAGTAAGTGTAGCTTGGGCAGATCAGTCACAGTTATGCCAGACTTTCCCATGGAATGATAAGACAATTGCTCAGAGCCCATTAAATGCAGTGGGTGCCAAGCATCTGAATTCTTCGGATGGTTAAAGTGGAATGGTTCACCCCCTGGAGTCTGTGCAGAAACTCAATACTTTAATGGTCTCAGAGAGAGAGTGAACATGCTTGTAATGGGAATGAGAGCATAACAACAACTAAAATTAGAAAATTCATACATGGAGGTTTTTTGAATAAATTACTGAACTGTATATGAACTACAATTATTGAACTTTAAAAAAAAAAAGAAATATAGGAGGGCTTTAAAACACTGCCTCTAGAAAACAAATGTTAGTTGGATCACAAAATGTAATTTTTAACATAGCTTCAATCAAATATGTACCCTTTAATTTACATAAAAATTACTAAAATATTAACACTAGAACAAGGGCAGTAAATTTATCAAATTATTACGAAGAAGTGGCAAGTAAATGTGAATTTTTGTAATAGAAATGCTATTTTTTATCTATTTTTTTATTTAAAATGCACACTTATCGATATAAACTAAATAAATTATCAATACAAATCAATACACGACTTATTACTTGTTTAAATTTCATTTTTATTGTTAAGTTCATCTGCTCAGTCCATTGGCTTAACCTTTATTTCAGATGTCACCTCAGCGGAAGGAACTGGCAACTATTCCAGCACATGTGACAGCATATGTGGAGCAGTGATAGTCTTCACACTTTTAAATCTCCCCTAAAGACCCATCTTTTTAAGCAGGCTTTCTTTTAATATATGTATGTGTATGTATGAATGTATGTATGTATATACACTTAAAATGCTTGTTCTGCAATGTTTTATTAATTGTTTTAATTTGTTTCTATTTTGGCTGTCGATGTTTGTTGTAAGGCGACCTTGGGTGTCTAGAAAGGCGCCAACTACAAATAAAATGAATTATTATTATTATTATTATTATTATTATTATTATTATTATTATTATTATTAT